>JAHWFO010018671.1:2495180-2572232 GCA_023313115.1 Rhysida immarginata | reverse complement strand
TGGATTAGTGGTTTCTTGCTATTCTTGTTGTTATAGAATTTATTGTTAGAAATACTTATAATACGAAAAACGTATTTGTAATAATAAATTTTATTTTGCCAAGGATGGCTGAAATACGTGTATTTTTTTTTTCAAATTCTGCCTTTTCTTTTTTTCCTTCAGTGTATTACACTGAATGATGGCTACAGTACAGGGCGTTCCAAAAGTGTATTACATTTTTTAACATTGTTAACGACATTTTCAGTGTTTGCGCGTGCCTCGTGATTCTTATGAAACCATTGAATTGCTGGAAACAATGACGTATATTAAAGATAGACTCCGAATCCTATTGTTGTAACTTGAAACAAATTGGGAAGCTCCATGCCCAGAACTGTCATGGCTGAAAGTGAGTGAAGATGATGCAAAACACATGGCTAAACACGAGAGTAGCTGATTAATAATTCTTTCACACGCCGATAACGGAGTGATAAGTTTATCTTTTCGTTTACTTTGTATTTGAAGTATCTTATTATACTTTATAAACAATTTTTCGATCATGGTTTCAATTTCAATTTCGTTTCGATTGTCTTTCAGTAACGTATTTTCATTTTAGTTACGTATTTTTGATTTATTTTTGTGGAAAATGATTCCTGATCCTTTTTCTTGTCTGTTTGTCAGAACAACTTTGAATAATGGTTTTGAATTAATAATTCCTCGGGTCCAAAATCTTCAAAAACTAAGCAGCCAGACAGCTAATTACTCCACGGCTCACTCCTGCCCAGAACTATTATGGCTCAATTTGCTTCACTTTTTGCCGCTGTTAACAATAGGATTCGGAGTCTATCTTTAATATACGTCATTGGCTGGAAAGCAAACACTGAAAATGTCGTTAACAATGTAAAAAAAATATATAACACACTTTTGGATCACCCGGTATAGCCGAAATACGTATTCGTAGATGAATTACTAAATTAAATATCGACGAATTTTTTTCTTTGGAAGGAAACCATTACGCGCTGGTTAGAACCTCGCAATTATTAATTTTTTTATATGTTTATCATCAGACATCACAGCGTTTCCATTTCCATTTCATTAAAATATAAATATTCTTTTATACACTACTCTCTAGATTATGAAAAGAGCATAAAATGGAGGCCGAAAGTGTACCACGGCTTAAATTAGCCGACATCCCTTTTAACTACTTGCGATGAAAACCGCTACTGCTGCTGCTAGCTTATTATATGATGTGCAGATGGGGAAACGCTTGCTTCCATGGGCTTTTACAATTTCAAATGCGTCTGTGTGTGCGTGTGTGTATCATCCTTCTTCGTTTTATGTCAGAACCATATTTCCCCTCGGCGTCGAAAAGCGTCGAGGAGCTGCAAATGACAGTTGTTGACGTCGTCTCGAAAAGTGGTGTTGAAGTCCGTCGTGACTAATTGACCGCTTCCCAAAACGTTGCCCACCACGTGCTGCAGCTGGCTCCTGCTGCCATAAGAAATAGGGTTTCGACTGTTTGCTGTGAAAAAGGATTTCTGACGCGTTTATTTAATCTTGCAAGTGGGCCAAAATCGAGGGAAAGTTTTGTTACAGTAACTTTTTCAGATTTTCATTTCTGCTTAGCTTAATTATGGATCAGGGACTTCAATAAGCGTATAGCAGATTTGAAAACTGATTCTCTGTATTTTTGGTTCATAAATGGGAAAATAGAATTTTATTCTGACGACGTGCATGTTTGCCTAAGGCCTTTCTTCGCCATAGTATTAGTTTCTTAGGTTGTGTTTGTGAAAGACATTTTGTTTGATTCTCTCGTTATTACGAGGTGCGATCAGAATGTTGGGACAATCATTCCGAAGAAGAGAACCATGGGCGTAGATGGTAAGGTTAATCCATTTTCATCATATGCACCAAATAATTCGTCACGCTTCTCCAAGCGATGGATGAACTGTATAGGCCATGTTTGAAGAATTATTACTAGGGTCGTACAGAAATGATTGACATAAATGCAGTCATAGGTGGAAAATAATTTATTCACTAACACTGCGTATTTAGACATACTCCCCATACACTTCAGCAATTTGCCTGGGAGTTTGCGAATTGCTGTGGTGAACTATTCCTCGGACTACAGCTTGCAATTCCCCTGTTTCACTCTGCTGCTTTTCTGCTGCTCATCAAATGTTATGCGCCATGATAAAACTCGACGTGATGTCCACATTTGCTGCTATACGCAATGATGTGGAAGGTCGTCCTGTGCTCATATCTTTGACTGCAGTTTCCTGACCACTGTTGAACTTGGCCAACCAGCGGAACACAGTTTGTCTTGACGGTCCTTTGACACCGACTTCATACGATGATGGATTTATCAATTCCTGAAACACCTTCTTTCCTCAAAAACCACACTATCCGTCGCTGGCCGTGATAATTGTTTTCCATCTTCGCTGTCTACGTGTGCACTGACGGCAACGGAAATAACAACCCCCCACCTTATTCCTTTAACCAACTGGTAGCGCCATCTGTGCATTTCGCATATCTCATGACCCCCACAGATTTCTCCGTGTTTTGCTGTCGTGTAGAGTTAGTTTGTGGCGTGAGAAGGCTTGTGTCAATCATTTCTGTACGAGCTAAATATTGTTCCAGCTTTTTGGATAGGCTGGTCATTGAATGGATAAATGTTTTACGAATCTAAACAGATTAAATAGTGGAAACATGCATAACGACTACCTCCTAAAAAACGCGAACCCAGCCGGATAAATTCATGGTAGGTGAAATTTTTGGATTTAACCATAAGTGATTATGCCCATAAAGGCAGCACACGAATTAGAAACAACTGTGGCGATTTGAAGAGGTATTGCAAGTCGTATGCGAAGCGCCTAAGACTATTCAAGAAGAGGGTGCGCCTTTTCGAGGACAAACACCTGCTCATTCATGTTAAACATGTAGAGGCGGGTTTGGAGACAAAATTATGCCCATTTCCCCAGAACAAGCGATTACTTCCGCTTCTCTGCCCTTAAGAAACCATTGCATAGGGGCTTTTTTTTTAAGATAACGATAAGATCATTCACAGGTGAACGCTTCTTCAGCACCTAAAGTGAGATCTTCAAATTTGGACTCCTGCAGCTCATCCTTTATACAGGGGAAAAGGTGTAAATTTTTCTGGTGCATACATAGAGAAGCCAAAAAGGGGGAACCTCTAATCCACAAGGAGAAATGAAATACCGGATACGTATTTCAGCTACCAAGTACTGAATGTTAATATAGTAAGACACAGTATTAATGTGTTTGAACGTACGAGGGGAGTTCAATAAGTAATGCAGCACATTTTTTTCTCGGCCAATTTTGGCTGAAAAAACTGGACATTTCTTGTGGAACATTTTCAAACATTTCCGCTTCGTCTCGTAAAGTTTCATTGACGTCCGATATGTGACAGCGCTATAGTGAGCTGTTAAAGTGGCGTCTACAATGGAGGTGCGTTCCAAACAACGGGCAGTGATTCGAGTTTTTTTTTGGCGGAAAACCAGGGCATCTCAGACATTCATAGGCGCTTGCAGAATGTCTACGGTGATCTGGCAGTGGACAAAAGCACGGTGAGTCGTTGGGCAAAGCGTGTGTCATCATCGCCGAGCTGTCAAGCAAAACTGTCTGATATCCCGCGAGCTGGCCGGCCGTGCACAGCTCTGACTCCTGCAGTGCCGGAACATGCGAACACTCTCATTCGAGCAGATCGACGGATTTTCATGTTTGGCCCAATGAAGAACGCAATCCGTGGGACGCACTACGCGGATGATGAAGCAGTTATTGATGCAACTAGACCTTGACTCCGACATCAACCAGCGGAATGGTACCGTGCAGGCATACATGCCCTCACTTCAAGGTGGCGTAAAGCCGTAGCATTGAATGGAGATTACGTTGAAAAATAGTGTTGTGTAGCTAAAAGATTGGGGAATAACATTGTGTATTTGAATGCTGAATAAAACAACCCCCTTTTTCAGAAAAAAATGTGTTGCATTACTTGTTGAACTCCCCTCGTAGATAGCTCTTTCGGGAAAGGCATCGTCTCGATTATTTTGAATATTAATCAAGGCACCATGTTTAAATGATTGTTTGAGGTTAATTATTGGAAGAATGAATAATTAAACTTCTGTGGTGGAAGATAATTAAATTGGTTTCATTTGATAAATATATAAAGACAACCTATTAATTATCTGTTTATATCGGTGGAAGATAATTAAATGTATCTGATTCTTGTTTATATTGGAAAATTAAAAGTTAGTATAAATCCATTAATCTTCAGCGGTGAGAGTCAAAAGTAAAGTAAAAAGAAAATAATAATTATTTATTATCTTTTGACTTTTTTACTTTTGACTCTCACCTTTGAAGAGAATTTTGTAGGCGAAGTATCCGATATTTCATTTCTCCTTTCTCTCGCTATAAAACATGTCCTATGTGCATAGGTTATAAAGCGCGGCACCTTGTTCGCAAGCCAGGACTGACTTTACTATAATTCACTATTTAATAGTAAAGATAGTCCTGGCTTGCGAACAAGGAGCTGCACTTTTAACCTATGCACATAGGACTTGTTTCACAGCGACAGCTTCAGTGTCCACGGTGGCTTAGTGATTAGAGCAACCCGATGGTCTCTGGTTCGAGTCCAGGCCATGGAATTTTCTTGACTATGTTTCTCTATTTATTCATCAATATCGGAGGTAATGGCGTGAAAAAATTCTCCATTTTCCAATTATTATTAAGCTTATAATGATATTAACGTTTTGGTTGTGATCAGTGAAAGTCATTCAGTGTAGTTTGTGTTTTCCTGTTTTCTTTATAATAAGCTTCTTTACTACCATGAGATGTTCTTGGGCGATATCGTTATAAGGGTTTGCATAAAGAAAATATTTTAAAGTTTCAATCGCTGCGATGACATCGCTAGTCGATGGAACCTCTGCAACATCTTGGGTTTCCTCGTCTTCCTCATCACTTTTGTTGAAATTTATATCATTTTTAGAATTGCGTGATACTAGCTCTACCTTAGAGTACTTTCCTCAACTATATGAAAAGTAAAATCTATAAAATTGAATCCATCTCATCTATAACTAACTAGTCCGTTCTATAACCAAAGTGTTCTGAGGCTCGATTCATTGAATATTTGATCCTTATTAACCGGAGATTCGTTTTAAGCAAATCCGTATTTATAATACAAACCGTATAATGCCAAAAATTGTGGATAGATGACAGAAACCATAATTCCACAAATAAGGTTTATAATCTGGAGTCACGGATGTTCATTTCGAGAACGCGGTCCTCTTCATTCATGCACCTACTTTCAGAAAATGTTCCAGGGACCAAAATAAACAGAATGTCATATGAGCATGCTCGAAAACGCTTCGTTCTAGAGTTAGAGCGGTTTGAAGATGTTCTGCAGTAGAAGAAGAATTACGATAATTCAAAGAATGGTCTGAAGAAGATTGTGCTCTTCTCAACATAAGATTCGAAATGTTCTTGGAGTATTGCCATGTTAACCGTAGAAATAAATCACAGTTTGAAACTCCTATATGCTTTAACATTAATTTCTTCTACTGCTGGATACCTTCAAACAATTAGAGCAGTTTGTACCGTGATCATATGTTATTTTCTGCTCGTTTTGAACCCTGGAACATATCGTGAATGTTTGTACAGACCATTCGGAAACTGTAAAGAGACAAACTTCCGGAGATGATTCCTGATAGGATAGGGAATAGAAAAATTCTTATTAACATGTGTCCAGAAATTGACGGTGAGCCTGCGAGAAAGCAATTACTGGCCTTAATTTCATCCCTGTTACAGAAGATTCCCTAGTAATGTTGCAAATTGTAACCAATCATAGAACCCAAGTAAATATTACGTAAATTTCCAGTAAATTTTTTATTGCAAATTTCCATCGATTCAAGGAAATAGAACGATTTTCGGTTCTTAGAACTATGGAGATATTCAACTAATTTTATATCAAAATTATAGCCCTGTCAAAATTAGACATGGTTCTTTAGTGACATCCATCAACTTTTTGAGATAATTTTGACTTTTATAAACTGATCCAAATGTTCTGGCTATCTTCTTAAAACGTACAAGTTCGTTTTATCCGTCAGCTATAGTAAAGAAAATATAGGCCTTTCTGCCAAGACTTCTTATTTTCCGAGTTCGTACTAACGAACTTCTAGTGTATTAAATATTGTTTACTGTTACTATTAGCATAGAAGTGAGTTTTTTGAATAGAGCATCTGCGTTAATTTGGAAATAAGAATTTTTTAAACTGGAAACTTTATTAGAGGAACTCATAAAGCACTGCTGTTTTATATAGTCTACAGAGAAAACTTTGGTATTCTTAATTCATCTCAAGTCTTGCATGCACAATTTTTCTCTTTTTTTTTTCGTTCTTACCTTCACTGGTTTCATATTCTTGTACTTTGTTCCGAACAAAGTTTATTAGCCCAGCGCCTTTTTTTTCAAAAGAATACTTTTTGCCTCGCGTCTTTTTCGCGTGCCGTTATCTTTTGTGCAGAGTTGCTCATCTCGGATGCGGTTGAGGAAGGTCCCCGGGGGCCCCTTCTCTCCCCCGAGGGCACTTGCAAGTCGACCGTCACTGATGAAAGACCCCGTGATGGAAGCACACTCGAAAGGAGACGAAACAGCGTGAACCCATTCGGGGTTGACTCCTCTTTTCTTCTCCTTTTTTTTCTTGTTCTTTTCCTACCCATCTTTCCCTTGTACGAGCAATTTGCATGAAGGACTCGCACGACCCTCTCGACGGCCCACAAGTATTCGAGACAAAAGGTGACAAGCAAAGTAATTAGTCGTCTCCGAGGACAAAAGGTCTATCTTCCTCGGCTTGAGGAGTCCATGAAATGTTTTCTTCCCGAGATAAGAATATTTTTACTCTCGACATTTTAGTTTTCGTGAAGTGAAATTTTTCCGCTGAGGTAGAAGAACTTCAAAGAAAACGTCTTGAAAATAGTGTGTACGACGAGTGACTTATTTTAATGAACTATAAACAAGTTATCACCTGCGCAAACGACATAAATAAACAGTTTTCTATGGAAAAGTGAAACTCTTGGATAATTACGCTAAAGGGTTTGGTGCCCCCCCTCCCCCCGCCTACTGCTAATGAACCTTGCTTTTAACCTTGCTAAATTCTTCCAAATATTTTGACTAACATTAGCCTGCCTCCTATCTAAATGAGACTAATTAGTTTGGTTGCTTTTTTGTTTTACTAAACACGTAGAATTTTATATTCCAATACGATATCTCAGTTGTCATTTGCTTTCACAGTTTGATTTATCGCAGTATTATCATCAAATGTTCTGGTCTGTGTTCATTTCCGAAAGAATATCTTTTGAAATACACGCACTGGCTAGTGAATTAGAGACACGTATCCGTTTGTATGCAAAATAGCTTAAGATCAGCTGATTCGAGCGTTTAATTATTTAAGGAGTTGGGTGAGTCTAATGATAGAACTTAATGAGCATAGGGATAAAGAAAAACCTAACTGACTCTGTAAAGGGACTCAATTCTTTGTAAGTATCTTACTCGAGCCTCGAAAGATGCGATATTCAGAGTATTCAACTGTTGGAATGAAATGATTCGTGTTTGTCTAAAAGAGGTAACTGTAGCTTAAAGAAATCAGTCATGAGCGAGAGCGCCCTTGTACGGAGAAACAGGACATCCATTTTGCAACAATTGTGAAGTGATTTTAATCAAGGCTGTTCCCGCAATACCGAAATTGAGAGGGATCCGAAATCCGACGATGCATGCCCACACGAAACCCCTGATTTTTGGAGAGAAAAAAAAGAAGAAAAAAAACCCACAAGAAACTTTGTCTCAGTGGTGTCTGAAACGTCATGACTGGACACTTAAAGACTGAAAGAAGGTTATTTGGTCTCACAAATCATCATATACGTCGTTTTGTACCGAAATAGGCAGAGGGCCTGGCGGTAGCTCCATGAAGCAATGAAACTTGAAGCATGCCTTATCAACACAACTCAAGGTCTAACTTACTACAAATTAAATAGGGTCAGTTGATGTGCTGAATAAACTATTTCAGTCAAAACCAGAGCAGTTTGTGACGTAATGGAGCAACGCGATGGAAGATTAGTGGTTTTGGTCGAATACAGATGTGGACGTGATGTGTTGAAACGATTGCGAATGTCAATAAAACATACTGACCGAAAAGTTTTCACTTCTCTGTTCTGGGAATGTCAACATCGGCGTTAAGCCTGGTGTCGGTCGTCCTTTGCTATTTGACAGGATACAATTTAAGGCAGAGAGTCGAAGTAAAACTAGTGTCCACAATATATGAATCAGTGTCGATTTTCTGGAATCAGCGACAGTTTAACCAGCTCTCATCATTGTTTGGCTTTTCCATGAGGGAGCACGTGGAGGCAAGTGGTTCACGAACAATGATACTGAGATTGATACCTTCAGCGACTTCTTTGACTACTGTGATATCAGCTTCTGTCATCGAGGCATTTTGACAGTTGAAATTATATATTGCTGCTGATTCTGATGAACTTGTGTTACTGCTTTGTTATTTCTTTCAGAATCTGTCAATAATTATAAAGCAATCCCGGCGAATACTTCTTGTATCAAGCTAAAGTGAACAAAAATGGAGATTTATGTACGCTGTCTTTTCTACGAAACTGTTTGTGATCGGTACAGTCTTTGGTACAGTTTCAATTGCCATTAATGTGATTTCATTGGCGTAATAGATTTTTCTAGTTTTACGATATTTGAAATTGATTGTAGGATCGACTTAATACGAGGGGAAGTCAGCAAGTAAGTTACAGAAATGAAATACATAAGAGTACTGATTGGAAAACTACTTTTATTTCTTCACATAATCTCCCTGTTCAATGAGGCACTTTTTCCATCTTTTCACAAGTCCCCTCAAAGCCAGCAGCAAATTATTCTTTGGATTGCTGTCTGAACTAGGCGGTGAATTCCCTTTGTACAGCTTCATTGCCGGGAAAGTGAATACTAGTCTTCTGGGATTACTAGTCCATATTGCTTACCACATTTCGGCAGCGAGAATAAACAGTAAATGCTGACTTCTAATGTAACATCCTCCTGTCATTCGACGTAAGCGACCAGAACTCCTCATCAAAGACATGTTGATCTTGCATGATAACGCGCGTCCTCATATAGCCAACAAGACAACTGAGATGCTGCGAAAGTTCAACTTGGAAGTTTTCCTGCATCCTCGCAGAGCCCTTACCTTTCTCCAGGCGATTTCCATTTGTTCGGCTCCAAGCTATACAAAGGGAATTCACCGCCTGGTTCAGATAGCAGCCCAAAGAATTTTATGGTGCTGGTTTTTGAGGGGTTTGTGTAAAGATGGGACAAGTGCCTTATTGTACAGGGAGATTATGTGGAGAAATAGAAGAAGTTTTCAAGTCAGCACTCTGATTTGTTTCATTTCCATATCCATTTATAACTTATTTTCTGACTTCCCCTCGTAGGTCATTATACGTGAAACGAGAGAATGTAATTTCGTGTTGGTAATTTTTAATGTACACCGTGAAACCTCTGAATGTTTTATAGCAAGAACGGGTGCACTATAAACATTTGTCTTGCATTAAAATGAATTCATCTTTGAAACCATTGAATTCGGATACAGCTATCTTTAACTTACTGTGTTGGGATTTAAGATTACAATTAGAAGCCTTCTGCGGAAAAGGCATCGCGACCGTAGATGTGCATTTCTTTTTGGTGGACGGATATGGCGGGGGGGGGGGGGGGGGGGAGATAAGAGCAGCAGGTGCTTTGTTAAAACTATTAGGTCCATTAAGAGGAAATGATGCGAATAGACAGCGTGAGAAAAATGGCTGCCCACCGCCACTGGCCGCAAAAGCCACAGCTTGACCGCTCTCCTAATCACGTCATGGTGCCACCCAATAAGTGTTCCTCGGGAGCTCGCTTCCAAAAGTTGACACTTGCTCTATCCGTTCGCGAGCTCTATACACAAAAGAATGGCGACAGCCTGTGCCTTGTTTCCTTTCCCCTTCCCCCACTTTCCCCCTCTCATTCCTTTTCCGATTGACTTCTGCTTTTCGTTCCCGCCGACACAGCATCTGCTATTTGAAAAGGAATCATTCAGCTTCTGCTATGAAATTGAAATCGATCTAATTCTGTGGTAACATTAATTTGCTTACATATACTTGTCTTTATAATGAGCGAGTTTGAATGGAATGTTATGTGAATGTAAGATACTAAGACCACTTCATGTAAAGTCCTATTTATAATAATAAATTCATAACTGTGCACCGAACATATTTTTGCAAAATTTTTTCTTTATACAGGGTGCTTCAAATAGAATGACCCAGTTTTAAAATCTTACATTTCCATAACCAAGAAGTCCAAATAAATGAAATTTATAATTGCGAACAGTCGTGCTTCAGAGTTTCATATGACTACCGCTACTAGAGCCCAAACAAACGCTACCGCTGTCTTTGAGAAGATGGCCTCTATGTAACAGAAAGGGTTTTATGCGCTCGAATATGGCAAGAATGAGTCCATGATTATGATCCAGCGTGCCCTCCATTCTCAGTGGCAACACTGAGACTTTTGGAAGAGAGTCTAATAATTTAGATAACCATGGATAACCATTTAGTTCTTATCAAAAACTAACGGTAGCGTTTGTTTATGCTCCAGTAGCGGAACCTAACGGTAGTTTCATGAAACTCTGGAATACGACTGTTCGCGTGGTAAAAGCTTCATACATTTGGGGTTCTTGGTTCTGGAAATATAAGATTTTAAACTGGGTCTTTTTTTTTGAAAAGCCCTGTATAATTCTTTAATTATACTAGCATAATGAACTACGAGGGATGATCAAAAAGTAATGTCACGTATTTTTCCCCCTCGAAAATGACTGCAGATATGAAAAAACTGCGGTATATAAAAGTTAGTTTGGTTCATTGTTAAAGATTTCTTTTACTCTCAACTGCAAGCACCAACGACGTGACAGTCCCAACAAGATGACGGCTCTCATATCATCGTCCATGCCTTTGAGCAGCGGAGTGTTGTGCGTTTTCTTTGTCTATATTCATAAAATAATTGTGTCTATCTACGGAGGTGATATCGTGCAGCTCCGAACAGTACAACGTTGGTACAAGGTTTTTAAAGAAGGACGAGAGGACCTGCTGGACAAACATCGCTCTGGCCGGCCGCGGGAATCCACGATTGACAGCAACATTGCCGCTGTGGAAGTGCAGGTGCGGGATAACCGGCGGATTACCGTGAGAGAAACTGCTGCAACTGAACATTTCATATGGGATGGCGTACGACATTGTTCCCGAGCAGATCGGCTTTCGCAAAGTGTCATGCAGATGGATGCCACGACAGTTGACGGCCGAACCTCAAGGTGCTCGTATCGATGCTTGTTTGCTGCATCTCTCCCGATACCAGGAGGATGGTCAGGATTTTTTGGATCGTATCATGGGGATCGTACCATTTCACGCCCGAAACCAAGATGCAATCGGCGGCTTGGAAACACACCTCATCTCCCAAAACGAAAAGTTCAAAACTGTGCCATCAGCTGGCAAGGTCATGTTCACATGTTTTTGGGATTGTCGTGGTCCGATTCTGCTTGAGTTTCTTCCACCGCACACCACTGTCAATCCGCACGCTACAGAGGCACATTGAGAAATCTTCGAGCGGTCATACGCTGAAAAAGACCCGACTTGGCAAAGGGAGACATCGTGCTGCACCACGACGACGCACGTTCCCACTCGGCGAAACGGGTCACAGACCTGTTGCAGCGATGGAACTGGGAAACACTGCCTCATCCTCCATACAGCTTGAGATCGCTCCCAGTGACTACCATATCTTCGGACCTATGAAGAAGTCACTGACCGGTCAACATTTCCGTGATGACGACGAGGTGAAATCGGCAATTCGCAACTGGTTTTACACTCAACCGGACGACTTTTATCGACAGGGCGTGGAAAAACTTGTCCACCGCTGGGATTGTTGCCTCAATCGGCTTGGAGATTATGTGGAAAAATAAAAGTTGAAATGTTCTATCGAATGTACATGGGTTTATTTTTTTTTCGGTCACGATTTTAGAGAAAAAAATACGCGACATTACTTTTTGATCACCCTTCTTAAAAAGAGAACTTATATCTCTATATATGTTTGTTTAAGATAGAACCGACTGTAAAGTGATTAGCAAACAACAGGATAATTACAAGAACTGGATTCCTTAGAATAGAAAAGGAATTGATGAGGTGCATTATAGGCATGAGTGAGTTATACAGGGTGATTCAAATTGTATGTAAAACAATTTAAGGGGATATTATAGAGGTCAAGGTAAACACAAAAAGTCCTATGAACATGGGTCCGAATTTGAACGATAACTGAGATATGAACAGAAATAAAAATGCCGCCACCAAGATCAACAATTTAATAACTCAGGTTCTATAAAGCCTAGATTAATGAAATTTGGAGGAGTAACAGGGTACATAAAACTGTGTATACCGTTAAAATTTGATCGAATTCCAACGAGACGTTTCCGATTTACTCATTCAACATCATAACACGTGTTTTAACTTGTGAGTACTAACCAGCACTTGTTACAATTTTGACTGCGTAACTCGGAAACTTCTCGTTGGAATTTGATCGAATTTTAACGGTATACACAGTCTTATGTACCCTGTTATTCCTCCAAATGTCATTAATCTAGGCTTAACAGAACCTGAGTTATTAACTTGTTGATCTTGGTAGCGGCATTTTTATTTCTGTTCATATCTCTGTTATCGTTCAAATTCGGACCCATGTTCATAGGACTTTTTGTGTTTACCTTGACCTCTATAATACCCCTTTAAATTGTTTTACACACGATTTGAATTACCCTTTATAGTAAAAGACAAACAGCATAAGGTGTTAAACAAGAACGAACTACCGACAATGATCTGCAAGCAAGCAACAACCGACAAAGATCGTAGTTTAGCAAGAATGTTTCTTATACTGCTAGCACTTCGAAAGTGCTTGAGAAGATTTGGTTGCTAAGTGCAAATGTCGGGTTATAATTCAGTGCTTGAATAAAATTCAGGATTATTACAAATGATTTACCGGGATTCGAAAGGCTGATTTTGCGAAGTATTGCACAAAAAACAATTTATGAGATGCGAATATTCCTCAAACTTTAATAATAAAACTGGAAATGTTGCGCGAATGTTTCATATGTGGTAGTCTTGTTCGAACCACACGCAATATAGTATCTTCCCGTTAACGGTCATTAATACAGCAGTAAAGGGGTCTCGGAGCTCATCGAATAGAGTTAGCAATTGTAGCGGGTGAATAATGGCTTTAACAGAGCCACGCAGAAAAAAGTTTCAAGGGGTTAGGTCGAAAGATCCGGGTGGACATCCCATCAGCGCCCAATCCATCCGTCAGGAAATTCGTCATTCTGGCACAAGGAAATCCGCAGGCGAAATTTAAAAATCAGAAATATTCTATTTCGTTAAGCGTTTGAAACGAACAGTGTTATGGAACTTCGAAACTCGGCGAATCATTTGCAATAACGCTGCATTTTCTAATTACATGAAAAAGACATTAAAATATCCCTGTAGAATTACGAGAATTTATCAATCGAAAACGCTGAAGAAAGAATTTAAGAATTACGAATAATAAAAAGTCTTGCAGTTTCCCGTGGGGCTTCCGAGGCGATGTTCAATCTTGCAATGTCTTTTCTTCGACATGCTGATAACAAAGGATGTTACTCTTACCTCTTATGGGGCATCCGATTATTATTTCCTTTTCGAAATAGAAAAGCTATCCCTTGGTAGCCATTTTATCTCAGAATTAGTTCAGTATTAACGTTTCCGTTTTTAAATCTAACAGATCACATGGGGAATGAATGCTCATGAAGGCGGAGGGGGGGGGGGGCTGCAATCACTTCTTTCCAAAGTGTATTTTGATCCTGTTATACTAAAATATAAATAACAAGGCTGTATTAGATTGTAATGAACTGGAAATAGAGACAGAGAGAAAGACATTAAAATGTCCATGTAGAATTACTAGAGACAGAGACCTGTCAATTGTCTACAACCAGTTTTTTTTTATCCATAGAAACAATATCTCAACTGCAAATATAATGCAAGCATCATCTGTATAATTCCAAATCTATAAGGGTTTTATAGAGTAGACGAAGCAATGAGGAATTTGAACGAATAAACCTTATTTTGGTAAAGTTATCTCTTTACTTATATTATTATTAGCATTTGAATTTGATTGTAGCTGTTATTCTTTAAGAGCGAACATTAATAATATCAATTTTCATAGAACGTATTCTTAAAATTGCTAATTCGGTTAGAGGCCAAGAAAATCTAATCTTGGAAAGGGTTGTTAGATTGCAGCTCAAGAAGTCTGTCTATTCTAGACGAAATAAGTAAGTTCCACTCGTAAAAGATGCATCCTTTTCTTGCAGTTTTACGATTGGTCGCAATGTATCCAATATTATGAGCAATATTTTCGACTTCGATTTTGAATAAAACATTTTTTTACTCTTCCTCGATAGGAAGCCATCAATGTATCTCGGAGCGATTTTTTATTCTTGCGAGACGTACACTGCTCAATAATGCAAAGCATATGGACGGGAGAGGCATAAAAGAGCGGGCCTCTGTATGAAAACGAAAAATCGAAAGGCAAACATTGTCGTCGTTTTTTTTTCTTTTTATTATGACTACTCCATTAAAAATTATATATTCAAGAGAAATTGTGGAGTTAATCATCGCTATGGCGTCGACTCTATTTATTTGGGAATAAAAATCGCCATAAAATCGGAAGCAAATTCTTTTTTGCCAAAATTTCTCCCTCTTTGTTTCTGTTCGGCAGTCATAAAACGTAATCAAAGAAAGCGGGTAAAGGAAATACAAATGGCCTTATTTAAATTTGCAATGGAGGGAAAGAGGCGTCCTTTAACGTTCTCCCTCTCTTTCTCTCTCTGTCTCGCTGCTTAAGACTTTTTGGTCAGAAAGGACGACGACGACGACGGCCAAGAGGCGAAATACCAAAAGAGCCATTTCATTGGGAATATTTCCATCGGAGAATACGAGGAAATGCACTTGAAAAGCCATAAAAAACAAAAACAGACAGTTATATCAAAGAGTAATGTGGGAGAGGAAAGATAAAGTGGAAAAAAGAGGAGAGAGCATTGGAGAGAGGGGGTGGGACCTTGGCGAGGCATTGTGGGTGGGGTCAAGGAGCCAAAAAGGTTTCACCGAAGTCGTAAACAATGTGCATGTTTTGACAAAACCCATCTTGGCACCGAGTCGTTTCTAGGGCCACGTCGGCAGGGGCTGAACCTCGCTTCGACGTCGTGGTGGAAGAGCGGTTCGTCGCGGAGAGGTTCTTTGTAGCGGGGTTTGGTGTTTTTCTGGCCTTGAAGCTTTTAGTCTTGACGGGCCGAGGTGCCACTGCTTATTTTCGTCTTTTATGGTGACTCTTCCGTATCGAGAGAGGAGGACGACACATTTCGCCAGTTTGTTCTCATAAAAGGTCATTCCCTTCACTGTCATTGTTTTCTGCTTCCCTGAAGGGATGCAATCTAAACGATTCGATATTGAATCGAACCCATTTCCAGGTGAAAGATGAAATTCGAAATAATAAAGATGCTAATTAATAACGGCTTTTCCCGGTTGAAAATCCACAAAATGCTACCAGTCTAGGTATCTCTGTGTTACTAAAATACTTTATGGGACGGATTATTTTAATTATTTTAATCAGTTTATTGGCCAACCACTCATTAAGTGTAGTGGCCTATGTATTCCCCAACACAAAATTTTCAATTTTATATTTCCATCTATCCGCTGTTTTTTTTAAAGGTGTGGGACATAACACTGGTCAACACTGAAATTGTTGTCGACTTAAAAAAGTTTTTTTCTGTAGTATTTTGGTGTGCTAAATACGAATATAACTATTAAAAATTTCATTGGCTCTTGTTTTGAAGATATTTCATCTACTTCATTTTCTAAGTTTCAACGTGTATATTTATCCAGTAGAATTGCAACTTTGACAAACGTAGGTGTTCTGACTAATTTGAGTGTGCTGATTCCAAATTTGAACTCCAAATTTCTCTAACACGTCAGGATGTTAAGTTTCAGATGTGTAAAACAGTCTCATAATGTCAAATTTAAACAGTGGCTACCATTAAAAATAAAACTATCTCTATAATTCGAGATCCTGACGAGTTCAGATTTGGATTCGGCACATTCAAATAAGTCTAGAACTCCTATATTTTCCCCTGTAGCAAAAATGTTGTTGACCAGTGCTATTGGCAAGCATTTCGTTATGTAACAATTGTTTTTACAGATTACAAAAAAACTAGATCCAATTTTGCATTTTGACGGTCATATTCGCGTTCAGCACATAAAAATTGATAAAAAAAATGACTTAATTTATTTTGGCAATATGACTTTTGTAAAAATTTGTTGACCAGTTTAATAAATGAAGTGAAATATTATAAATATCGTATCCAAATTGCTGTGAAGCTAATAGGTCCGGAGATATCGCCAAAATTATAATTTCCGAAATATGCTCTATCTCGAAGCAAAATGGAACGAAAAATTCAATAACTTTTTATATTGATCAGTGGGTCAATATTCCGACGAATACTAACAAAGAATTCATAATAATCGATACTCAGTAAACTGCTGCAACTTACATATGTGCATATAGTAGACTCATTGTTACGAAGATATTGTTAGTTTGTAGTAATTCGTTGTATTTTTTGTTTATGCTTTTTTGGGTTAATTTAACTAACACATTACTATTCATGCTATCATGTATTCAGTCTGTTTTTAATTTTATTTTTGTAGCCACCGGGAACTCACTAGTCGATCATTTGACCATATATGTTCCCGGTGGTGCCCTATTTTTATTGTAAGTAAAAAAAGAAAAAGAAATTTTATTTTAAGATCAATCGGATGATATGAACAGCAATATTCACTCGTTTCTTATATGGCGTTTATACTTGATATTGTAAACCTTGTGCAATGAGGTACACACAACAATATTCAAACATTATCTATGAGTGTGCATGTGTGTTTGTATGCGTTTATCTCATAATTTACAATATTTCGTAATGCTATACACTGATCACAATTTTATTTATTTGTATATGAGCAAATTTATTAGGCCTGGTTATGGATCTTGATGCATAACGCTAGAAAAATGATAGTTATCTTTGTCAACAAATGGCTCATGTATTACAGTTTTACGAGTAACTTATCTCATTCATTATGAAGACTTTACCTGCTGAAAGCATCGCTATGGATCCTTGTGGCTCACTTAATTTCATTCTGGCATCTAATATACGAATTTACTTTAAAAATGAAGAGTAGCACTGAATAAAAAGAATATAAAAATTAAAAAGGAATGAAATCTATACATATGCAGGGTGATTCAGTCAATTTCTGACCATTTCACTCGAATGACGTGCATTAGGGTTAAATAATTGAAAGAATATGAGCGCCATATCGAATTTCTAAATAGTTGGAGTTTGTATTGTTGCAACGGCGCTGCATGAAAATCGTACTGTTGAAAAATGGCGCCCGCTTTATCAACAGAGCAGAAATGCAAGGTTGTCGAATGGTATTTCGAGACAAAATCACCTGTAATCGTGCAAAGAAAGTTCCGGAAGGAGTATAAGTGTCGAGACGCACCAGGCAGGCAAACAATCATGGATTTTGTCAAGCAATTTCGTGCCACTGGATGTGATAAAGGCAAGAAAAAAGGCGGGAGCGAAGCTCGTGTTCGAACGGCCGAAGTTGTCGAAATGTTCGCACAAGGTTGGTCGATTCCCCTACCAAAAAATCTGTTCGCCTGCGAGTCCTGACCTAAACCCATGTGATTTTTATCTCTGGGGGTTCCTTAAAGACGGTGTGTTCACTACAGCACCAAGAACCCCAGACCAGCTGCGACTAAGCATCGTCGACTGCTGCACCCTTGTGGATGCAGAAATCCTGGATAGAGTTATGAACAACTTCACTATTGGGCTGCGAGCAGTTCAAAACGTTCGTGGTGGCCACATTGAGCATATCATTAAGACTTTTCCACGGGAATAAAAACTCCGACCTGCCTAAAATATCATACTGAAATGCTAAGTTTGTAAACATTAATGGGTCAATACATCATAGTACTGAAATGGTCAGAAATTGACTGAATCACCCTGTAATTTAAAAAAAAATGTGCCGCCTCATTTCCGTCTCCCCAGCGCCATCACCTTTCCCGAGATGTCTGTGCTGGTTAGTATTTTTACAACTCTTATATAACTTTCACCATGTTTGGGTCATGTTTGGTGGATGAAATCTTGTAATCAATATTTCAAACCCTTCCACTAATCCGATCTTGCTGAAATTTTGTACACATATGTAAAGTCGGTGACAATGCACGAATCAAAAACTGGTGGAAACTTCGTGAAAAGTTGGAAAAACCTTTCAACATGTAAGCGTTGTTTTTTGAAAGTTTTTTTTTTTTTTTTTTTTTTTTTTTTTTTTCCGAGGAAATGCAAATGGGCACAAATTTAATTAAAAAAAAAAAAAAACTTAAAAATTTATAATTTTTTTTAATTTTTTATTTATTTATTTATTTTTCCTATTCATTTTAACATAGATTGGACTTTTTATTAAGTGCGTTTAAACTGTATTTGTTAGACTAAATAATAAAACACTGAACATCATCTTTTTCATTCATTCTGTCATGGTTAAAACATTTATTGGTTCATTCTATTAACCTCACCCCCGCAAATGTAAAATGTTCTTTACCCAGCTTACCTTCGAAAACGTCATAACTTAATTTGCATAGCCATCCTTCCGCTTTTCGAACAGCAATGTTATGGCGGCCGAGTAAATTTGAATTTCTATAGAAAATAGGTAAAGATATGGAATTCCTATTATTCTTTAACGAGATAGCAGTTCTTTTACAATAAAAATAGATATTTGATAATAAACTATGAGCATTTATATAGAATAGTGATTTCTTTTCTTCCTTTCTTGATAGATATTTGGTATTTGTAAAAATTTAACACTAAATGTAAATCAAATGTAAGATAATAACTGGAGAAACACTCCAATATTTCGAAAGATAAATTGAAAAGGGAAGGAAAAATTCCACGACCCGGATTCGAACCGGGGACCATGCCTATCGCTGGCACTGCTCTAACCAACTGAGCTACCGCGGATATGAACAGCTTTGCTGTTACAAGATATCCAAATAAACTTCATTGAAGCCAGAACGCAGTAACTCAATCGGCAGAGCAGGCCCCGACTCGAAGATCGGGAATAATCCTTACCCTATAACCATCAAATAAATTGATGAAAATTATTGATTATTTATTTTCTATTTATCCTACTAAATGTAAATGATTGAGCTACGGTACCTGATTAGGCTTAACGGCTAGTTCGGCTCTTGTATCAAAGTGTTGTAGATGAGGTGTTATATGTTTGAGATTTTCGCTTTTCAATTATAAGATAACCAAAAAAGTTCCTACCGTTTTAATAAATCTAGGCAAGAACGTTTTTGGTTACTTTATAGATTCTTAATATTTATTATTGTTATACGTATGTTACTGTCTGAATTATTTTAAGTGAGCTTTTTAAATTTAACGAAAATTAATGAGGAATATTACAATAAAAGATGGTAAATATATTAAAGTTTTTTTAATACTAGTTCATGTTTACTATTACAATGTACGGTAGCCCTTGATTAATAGTGCTTAAATCATCTGATTAATTGAGAATTCCAATGATCCACTTGTTAATCCTTCGTAATTTCGACGGCTAAATAGGCTTAGGCTGTCGCTTGAGTTGCCGGAGAATTCAGATCCAGGTTTTTAATTACAATTGTTGTTATTTATTAAAATTTACAAGATTTCTTTAAAAAAAATCTAATATAACTGTTATGATTAAAAATAAATTTCCGTTTCGAAAACTTCTGAATGCGATGGACATTGGCTTTGCGTGGGATATCTGATATTACTATAATTGATTTCTTTATTATAATGGACACTATGGGAACTTATAAATATGATATGTACTGGAAGCATCGATTGTTGGAAGGTTTCCGAATCTTCGAAATGTAGTTTTGAGAACTGTTGTAAGAGAATTTTACAAATTTAATTAAATTGCCGTATTCTACATACTCTAGACTGCTTATTGCGGTAAAACTTTTTATTAAATTGAGGGATTTATAACAAAAGATAGCTGACTTAAACGGCTGCCTCTTATGGGGGGGGGGGGGGCCGGGCCTTTGTAGTTGTTTTCTGAAGATTTTAATCGTGAACCATGACTTGTGCTTTAAGTGCTAGAAATGGGTCCTTTGTGCACTAGCTGATGACAATTTGATATATGAATTCTGTCGGCCATGAAAATAAGACACTTTCATTTTATATTTTAGTATTGATGAAGATGATATAACTTTAATATTTTTAATTCTATTTTAAGGATGTTGAAAACTTCTCCATATTAGGAATTTCTATGCTCTTAATAATGGGCATGTGCATGCTAAATGAAAAATATTTCTATTTTTCTAAATTTTGAACAATACATTTCTGTTCAACCTTAATTTTATCAAAATAACATAAAATTTCAGTAAAAATTTGTTTTTATTTAATTTCAAATTTCATTTTCCTGTTTTATTTTTTTGAAAATGTATTTTTTAATAGACAATTTACCGTAATTTTAAAATATATTTTGAAAGTGCAGTGTCTTCGATTTAATGTAGAGTTCAAGTTGGTAATGTTATTTAATATAAAACACTGTTCGTTTTATTAGGCCATTATCATTAGCCGTTATCATTGCTCTTTTCGGGTCATCGAAGCATTTTATTAAAGTTCTTGGATTAAATTTCATTTATTACTAAATTTTCTGTGGATTGCTAAAAAAAATGTTTTTCTTTTTTTACGTGGATTGCTTAGTTTTAATTCTGGTGAATTTTTTATTGCTTAATAAATTTTTTAATAAATCTATTTTAAAAATGAATTTTAATTTAATTCTCTTTTTTTTTATAAGGTTGAAAGAAAATCTTTTGTAAAGTATGTGGCTGATTCGTCTTCGAAGGTTCATCTTACTCAGGTATTGATTTTTTGACAAATTATACATTAATATTTGAAGAAGATCCAAAAATGTTAAGAGTTGAAGAAATTTTTGCGTTTTCTAGTGGGTTAAATTTAAGCAATTTCAAAGCTTCTTTAGAATTTGTTTATTGCGTCGTTATTTTCTGCCGAATATTGATGGTTCGTTCCTATTACGTTAACAAGGAAGTCGGAAATTTCCCCTACAATTATTTGTTTTGCGTTCCTATTTGTTGTATTCAGTTCGAAATTTTTATCATCCGTTCACCGAGTAAATGCCGTCTTAGTTTCTTTCTTTTCACTTTCCTTTCGTGGGCCCATTGCCTTTTAAACCATTTTCCCCTTTCTCATTAACAAACGGCGATGAACGCGAAAGGTGGATTCGGAGGAATAGGAAACCGAATATTAATTTACACAAATGAGAGAGAGAGAGAGAGAGAAAACGGAATACAACCAATTGAATTTCTTTTTCCCTTTCGAGTAATTAATCGTAAATCATTTCTATTCCTATCTTTGTCGACTCGAGAGCTCTTTTCTTGGGGAACGAATTGCGTAATTAAGCTCCTCAGCGAATCTGATATTTCAGAAAAAGGTTTAAAACGTAATAATTGACTCTCGGGGAGGCGGCTTGGTTTGTATTCCTTATGGACGGCCCCATTGTCAATCGAGTGATAAAGAAAAGAAATCAGTGTACACAGCTTTAGAAACGTGTAAATTAAGTGAATTTCATGAAAATTCTCTTTAATCCCAACAGGATTTTTCAAAAGTTGGTTATCATTAACAAGGCAATAAATATCTATTAATGTAAGAAATGTATCTATTGTGTCGCATATACGAGCGTAATAAGAATACTATTCCTGCGTTAAAAAAGTATTTCACTGTTACGTGATTCCTCTTTTTAAATATGATCAGCGCTCTTCCGCTGTGTCGCAGACCTGACAACAAAAGTGTAACCAACGTTATTTAAACGAATTGTTGATTAATTCTGTTTTCAAATAATAGTTAAATGAATTGGAGTAAGAAATAATAAATATTGGAGCTAATTATCCAAACCAGACAATGATATTAGTTGAAAAAATGAAAGGAAATAATTCTTCGATCCGGATTCGAACCAGCACCCACGAGTATCCACACTCGACGCCTCTACCAATTAGGCCACCGCAGACAAGTTGTCAAGATGGTTATGATGAAAAAGAAATTTATTTCTGTCTAATACTTAGTGTATGATTTCACCATTTTGATTTCATTTGCACGTGATACGAATTCAAGGGGACAAGATGTCAGTAAAGTCTTAAATTTCGTAACATCCGAAGTTACCAAGGAATTAATATACTGCGTGGATTTTTATACTGTAATATAGACTGCCTGGCCAAAAAGAAATAGTCGCTTACTCTCGTACTTCGTTGGACCTCCCCTTTCGCTTTTATTACAGGACGCATTCTTCGAGGCATTGGTTCCACAATGTTGTGCAGTCTTTTAGTCTCGATTCTCGTCCAATACTGCAGATCTCGTGTGGATGATGGAAGAATTGCTCCACCTCGTAGACTCTTCTCCAGAAAATCCCAAAGATTTTCAGTAAGGTTAAGATCTGGATTCTTTGGTGGCCAATCCATGTAAAAAAATGATCCTTCATGCTCTTCGAACCACTCCTTCACAATTCGCACTCGGGGAATATGCCTGTGCCGCCTGGGAAGAAAAATCTATTGATGAAGTGACTTGGTCATTCAAAAGATTTAAGTAATCAGTTGACTTCATTTTGTTGCTACATAAGGTTGCTGAGACTAGCTGAAGCAACCCCAGATCAACACTTCTACCACAGGCTTGAACAGTGGGTACTTGGCATGAGGGGTCCATAGTTTCATGTGGTTCCCTCCTGACCCATCGCTCTGGAACAGAGTACATCTTGACTCATCGGGCCACATGACCTTTTTCCACTGCTCTACACACAATCTTTATGCTCCCTTGCAAACTATAGTCGTTTTTTCCGGTTAATCTCACTGACAATTGGTTTCCTTATTGCCATGCAACTGTTCAGTCCAATTCCTTTCAGCTCACGTCGCATTGTGCGACTGGAAATGTTTTTACGTTCGTTTTTAAACATTGCCGTGAGTTCTGCTGTTAATTTTTTGCGATTACACTTCATCAGCCGTTTCAGAGATCTCCGGTGAAGATCATTCAGAATTTTCTTCCGGAAACATTTACTCCGTAAAGTTGAAGAATTGCCACTGTCTTTCCAGGTTTTTATAATGCGCTGGACAGTTCTTAATCCGATTCCAGTAATTTCAGCAATATCCTTTGTTGATTATTTGGCTTGATGCAAACCAACAATTTGGCGCTTCTGAAACGCATTGACATCACTTTCACGATCGCATGCAACACCTTCAGACATGGTTAGAAAGTGATAAGCTACAGGACACTATATTTTATACATATATACGTGTTGTATGCAAAAATATGCAAATCAGTACAGTAAACGAGCCAGTCAGTGGCGCTAAGTATTTGCAATTTAAAATCTAGAGAGCATTTTTTTTTTGGCCAGGCAGTTTATTTGACAAGTTTATACCATAAATACATACTTTATCGCTAATTACTTACAAACAAAATCCAGAATATTTGATTTTTTCGCATACTTCTTGATTCTTATTTGTAAAAATTGATTTTAAAATAGTTATCTAATACCTCGTCTGGAACATCATCTTGGCACAAGATTTTAGTATGTCTAAGGCTTTCTTGGATGGCGAAAGAACAGGAACTACCTATTCATTGCTTTCATAGTCATTACATTCTTCATCCGATCCGCCACTTTCCTTTTGTTGTCGAGCCTCTTCGACGATATCGTCATCGAATCTTAGTTGTATTTTTCTCAAAGACGAAACTTAGTTAAATTTTTCTCAAAATTTTATTAAAATTATTTCGTATTATCCTAATTTTACATAAAAAAGTTTAGTATTAATAGGATAATTTTTACTTGTAAAATTTACTGCAAGGGTAGAGGTAGAAAGAAATTTCGTATTGAGCGTTTCCGTATAAAGTGGAATATACTTTTTCTCAGAACAGATTTGATGGTGGGTTCCATTCTGTTTCTAATTCAACGATCTGATTTTAAAAGCCAAATTTATAATTACATCAATAAAAGTTGTGAAATAATAAGGAATAAAACATATTGTGACGTACCAGGTAAGCTGGTAGTCACGTGTGTCCGGAGGGAGGGGGAATTGCATGGAAAGTAAATTTACTTACCTGAGGTTTGGGAACTTAGGTGTTGTATGTCGTGATCATGTAATATAAGGGGGCTAGCACAGTCAGAGGAGCGTCTGTTCGTTGTATTATGTTATTTGGGAGCTGCCGTATTTAATTAAGTAATGTGAATTTTGGGTGGAATACATTGTCAGTAAGAGTTGTTTTGTTATTTACTTTTGCTGTTGTTTATCGGTATTATAATGTTTTGTGATTCCAAGTATTGTTGTGAGAAGTGTGTGTGTATTGTTAACGTCGGAAATTGTTAGCGTGTTTTGAGATGATCGTTACTGCCTCCAAATGAGCATTGTTGAAGTCATGTTCGGAGAATGAGTGCTTGTATGTGAATTTCTTTTGTTGCGTGTGTTTGAGATTGTTTTATTGTTTGTTTGTTTCTTTATTTGAGCGTTCCAGCGTCGGCTTCTGCTCATTGTAGACGTGCATATGGAGGGAAGGAGAAAATGGAACGAATTAATACGAACTCGACGGCAGAAGTTCGAGCTGGAGTATTTGTTGTTACTACTTAACTGTTTGTAATTTTTTTATTCAATTAATGATTCTAAGCAGTTTTGCTAAACTAATTAAGTTAAAATGAGTTCTTTAGTATAGTTGCGAGAGCGATCGAACGGCCGTAAGAGATGCGAGTTGGAGACGCAACAGCACCGGGGTACTCAAAAAGGTTAACGAGCTGATTCCAGAGAAATGAGTAAACAACCGCAAGGGATTGTGCAGCCATGCCCAGTGAGAATGGACAACGTATGAGTATCAAGATCTCGGGTGAGTCCTGTCTTTCCTAACTGCCTTAACGGCATAAGAAGCAACGGTTTGAGCGAACATTAAGAGGAAAAAAGAATTAGCTGTGACCTCGGAGCCTCCCACCGGGGTTCACGTGACTAAAAATCATCCTACGCACCACTGTGTTGTCTTTCGTTGAAATGTTTGAAAGGAAAGTAAAGATTAACTTGTCCGACCAAGATTTGTAATTGCTCTGCGGAATTTTGTACTATGTTAACTTTAATCTGTTAGTTTTTAAAGCTAGCTAATTAGATTTAGTTCTGGACATATGTTTGCAAAATCGTACCGGATTGAGGAGATAGCCTGTGACCAGTAGCAAAAGGGGGAGCGCATAACGAGAGCACCAGCTAACGCACCGTGAGAATTCAGGCCACGTGTCGCGAGTATAAATGCTGTGATGCTTTCGCAGCTCGCCAGTGTCGTCAGGTTTCATTGTTTACTCCCACCATGAGGGGTTTCAGTGCCTCTCCTCTTGTTGTCAATTAAAAAGAGGTACGTTGCGCGAGCCTGCGCCATAAACGTTCGGAATACTTGATTCAGGGGAGCAAACACAGGCCACGGAAACCTGTCAGCGCTGACTGGGGCAATACTTTCCCCCCCTTACTTTGTTTTTGTATAATTTAGTTACTATTGCAGTATTAAGGCATATTGTCTCATTCCGGGTTTGTCCAAACATGGATTATGTAATCCCATTGGTTACTACTTAGTGATGGTTTAAGATATTATAGTTATTCCGTTTATGTCCCCGGGGGCCGCATGGATGTATTTTAATATTGATTGGTTAGAATACTTTGATGTTCATTATGTTTGTGACTAAAAAGAATAAAGCTGGAAGTGAGTTTAACTCTCAATCCTAAGTCCTTGTGTTTATTTTTACTGGCCCCGAACCTTTGATCGCACCACGCTCCAGTTGATCTTCCAAGTTTTGTGCCCATGCACGCAACTTAGAGTTTGGGGTCGTCACAATATGACTATCTTTAATTGATTAGTTAATTTTGTTTAAATTGTACTTCGGAGAAGATTATTATGATAGTTAAACACTAAGTAATTAATGGCACAATTCTTAAAATGCTTGTCTATAAACTCGTTCTACGAGAAAAGAAAATTTGAAAAAATTATTTATTGCTCCGTAGCGCACCTCCATTCCAAACCCACGTTTATTAAGCATTACAAGCTTGCCATAAGCGTTTTCCTTTTAATCCCTTTATTGCTAATTGAAATCCGAGCTATCAACCGGGTCAAGAACACATCAAAACATACACATATTACGAGTATTGGCAATATTTAATTCAATAATCGCCAGTGGAAATTTTCCATCATGTTTTCATTCGGTTTATTGTCTTAAATGTTTTCTGCGTGATTGAGTTTCATGCCCGTGTGTTCCCTTTATCAGGGAACTTTTGAATATTGGCATTTTAATTAAAAAGCAGATGCGATCTTTTTCTATTGTAAAAGTATCGTTTTAAAAAAAATTCCACAGAAAACCTGAAACTTTAATTAGTCAAACGTCGAAATTTTGTCAATCGAAATATTAACTGTACAAGCGAATAAAAAAATTAAAAGTTAATTAAAACTGAAGTGGACGACGAGGATTCATCTGAATGCCGTCAATTTTTTTTAATGAAACGGAAACAAAAGGATTTTCCGTTCAGTTAATTAAAATGAAAAACAACTGATTTTGTATTACAGGAGTGTTCTTTTGACTTTCCACCTCCTACAGTTGTCTGTAACTTGTTGTTTTTTTTTGTTTTTTGTTTTTTTTGCGATATGTTCATAAGAAAAGTATTTTTTAATGATTCCGTATGGATCTTTTAGTTTTAACATTTTACCTTTGGAACCATTATTCATTATCGAAGAAATTCTGAATCGATGTATTTTGCCTTATTTATCCTGTACAGGGTGCTCAAAACTTTTTTTTTTTTTTTTTTACCAAACTTCTAAGATACAGAGAATGGACCAATTTTTTAATGATTCCGTATGGATCATCTATATATTTAAGTTCGAAGGGTGAAGTTTTCGTTGGAGAAAACTACTGCATCTCTAAACTTCATTTTGGTCTTAAATGAAAGATCTTAGTCTGTAGATTTGTCAAAGTTAGTTTTGTGTCCATAAGCACTATTAATTACAATTAAAAATTGCTTTAAGCGTAGTGATATGATAAAACCCGTCTTTGCGTATATCCGGAAAAATTGGCTTCTGTGCAGAAGACTGTTCCTTTAACTAGCATGAAAGCGTGCAACATTCTCTGCTTTTAAGCTGCTCTATTATTCTTTGTTGCTGTGACGATTTTTATTTATTTATTTTTTAATTAAGGAGATTGAGATTAATAGTAAGATGGAGAGTAAGATTATAAAAATTAAAGGTGACGGGAATTGCCTATACCGGACTGTTTCATATTTTTTTAAACACCGAAGACAGACATCGTGGAATCAGGTTAGAAACAGTTTTTATAACACTTAATGAATGGGAGTCATATGAAGTTTTTGTCGTGGATTTATCCGCAGAAGTTTATAAAAATTTGTTCTCACGAGATGGGGAATATGGTGGGAATGTAGAATTAACAAGTATAGGGCATTTATTTTCTGATTTTTTTTTTTTTTTTTGTTCAGGATGCATTATGCAAATGGTACTGATGCTGTTGATTGCGGCACGGGAACAATATCTGTAATCTGTTGTTTTCTGGAAATTATGATAAAATTAAGATAAAAATGGAAAAGGGGTTTTATTATTATTTTTTTAACTATTGCTAACAAATATTCTGTAAAAATTTCATACAGAGAAAATAAAAACAGTCTAATAAAGCTTTAAACCTTTTTCGGTGAAACCTCACAGTTTACCGTCAAATTTTGACGATTTCCATCTAGATTGTCTGGCTTTCTGATGAAATAAATGAAAATGCATTGAGCAGTTTGTACATTCTCGGAGAGCCATTAATGTTAAGCTAGCCGATTCTTTCTGTAAATTTTCCTCAGACCTGAATTAGATTATCTTTTGACTAGGAAAGATCACGGAGTAATAATAAAACTTCGTACCGAAATTAATATCGGTAATATCTATGTCCAAAAATATAGGAGGTTTACTAAACATACGGCGAAAATTCAAGGAGGTGATTCTTTGGGCTATTTTAAGAATCTTTTGTCCTTTGATGATTTTCGGAAGATACAAGACGATAAAGGTTTTTCGACAAAAAACAATACTGGTATCTTCTAACAACATTCTGATTAACGTAACTGATTGTGATCTTAAAGTACAGGTGGTTGCGTGATCGCCTCTGATGCCCGAGGACGCGGGTTCGATCCCGGCCGAGGACGACGAGGATTTTTTCAGGGGAAAAATCCTGAGATCACGCACTTCCTTCGAAGGGGAAGTAAAGCCGTTGGTCCCGTGTAGTCGTTTGCCGGCTGCACGCTAAAGAACCCTTGCGAGGCAACATTTGCGGCCCCTATAACGCCGTCCTGAAATGACCACAGCAGTTGGAAAGGACGTTAATACCAAACAAACCAACCAACCAATCTTAAAGTACAGCATGTTTGGTACAGAACATTCTGCTTACTAAAAACCTGTCTTTCTAGAGAATATACCAACACAAAGAGAAATTTAATGTGGTTTATGCACGAGCGCTTTCATGTGTGGTTGCTCGTGAGCTTTTAAATGCAACATATCAAGACCGCTGGATTCGTCGAGTGGACCTCACTGATGGCCTGCTCGATTCTGGGCTTAAGTCCCTTGGATTTGTTTCTATGGGGCCACCTGAAGCCGTTAGTTTACGCTATTCCAGTAAAAAATACAGAAGATTTGAGAAATTGGATAGGTGCAATACATGCACTAAGAAAAAAACCCTGATTATGAAAGAGTTCAGATTCATGCATCCCTTCTGGTTATAGTCATTTTCAGCAGTTATTGTCGTTAGATTAAGAAGCTTTACTTACAAGATTGTCGATAACCTTATATCGCCCTATATCTTCGAAACAAAGCGGCATTCCGAAAATCATCAAAAACAAAAAAATTCTTAAATTTACTCAAAGAATCACCCCTTGAATATTTGCCGTATGTTATTTTTAAACGTCAAGTATATATTATAAAAATAATACGTACAACGGTTCAATTTCAATGATTTTATAACCGCATTAATTACAGATATGTATATACAAATGGAAATTGATATATTTACACTTTAAACGTTTTAATACATATAACATGAAAAGGGCAATTATATTATCATAAAAATATATCGACATAGGCATCTTATTTGATAATTGGCTATTTCGCGCATCTAAGTATATGTATTTAATGTGCCTATGAAATCATTGAATATGAACTGTGGCAGCTATTAGACAATGGATAATAGTTATCTACAGTATATTAGTTTCGGTTCGGAATTTTATTATCATTCCATGAGCTTTCAGGGTGAGCTATTTTCCTAATTTTGCGAATCTTTGCATTTAGTGGATTGAATTCTGTACAACAATATCTCTAAAATGTTAGGGCATTCAAATTTAACTTCTTAGATCGGGAAATAACATTCATTCAGGACTTTATGGATCGAGAAGCATTTAAATTTGTAATTTATGTTTAACTCTTGTGCTCAAAAGTTGAGGAGGCGATTCTGAGGAAGCTCATAAAAATGGATTCCAGCATGTCCTTCAGATCTGGTAGAAATAGTGGAATAAGTGTATCGCATCCAATGAGAATTCATTTGGAATATGCCAACTAAATGAAGAGGATGGATAATAGTATGTTGTCAAAAAAATTATAGAAAAAGTTATACGGTGGCTTAGTGGTTATAGCATCGGGACGGTTTGAGTCCATGCCGCGGATTTTTTTTTACTATTTTTCTCTATTTATTTATCAATATCGGAGGTAATGGCGTGAAAAAATCCTCCCAAGACCATTTTCCAATTATTATTAAAAAATTATGCTCTTTCTTTATTGAATACTAACTTAAAAGTTTTAACTGTGTTCAAATCTCAATTTTTTTTGCAATTCTGTGAGTTCGCCTAATTCGACTTCAGCCTTTGAAGAAGCAGTAGTGCTAACTTAAGATCAAATTGACAATTGAGATATAGGGATCTAGATGATTTATTGATTAATTAAATTCTAATTAAATTATTACTGCTATTCGTTATAAAGCCGACGAATGAGATAGTAAATTTTCGTGTTAATCCTTCAGCAGTTAATAGTGCGTTGATGTATACATTTGACGTTGAATAGAAGTATTATGTTAAAATATTGGCTATATAAAATTGACAATTAAGGTTCGTGCTTCGAAGGAGAAAAGCTTTTGAAGATGAATGGAACCCGAAAGACTGAATCCGAAGAAAGGCGACGTTCTTTTGATGGAATAACTTTTGAAGCGTTTGTTTAATTTTCGTTGCTGTGAATTTTTGAAGGAAAGTAAAGGAAAGAGAAAAAAATTAAAATGACGAAACGTTTTTGGTGAGAAAACAAAAACATGTTTACGAGGCGGTTGTCCATATGCTGGCGACGCACCAACCCGCTTTTGATTCCTTAATTTCTTGTGACAGCACTTTAGGGGAACCTTTGAAAATCAAATTTACTTTTTTTTTCTTTCTTTCTCCCATTTTAAGTGCTTGGGTTAAACTTTGTTTATTGCAGGCAAGTGAAACGTTTCACTCTTTTAATTGACACATTTTAAGCGAACTTTTATCTACTTAACTTTGAGGAGCGTAAGTCGACGCCTAAGAAAGTGTCAAGATAAATAAATAAATATTGCCTTGATTAATTTTCTATTCCAAAGGGTTCTTTTCGTGATAATACACAATCTAACAAGCACTTTAGTGAATACACATGTGGGAAATCGAATTGTTGAGGTGTCTCCTTTCTATAGAAATCGCTTTAAATTTAAAACAATTATACTAGGTGAATGGGTTTGTAATGATTTATGTGATAAACGAACATGTTGCGAACTTTATTTTACATTGTTCTTAGATTGACAATAATGATTCAAGTCGGTAAAGAATGGAAATGCTAGCACCAATATTCATTACCGAACAAATTCTGAATCTTAAGTATTTTGGCTTATTTTAACTGTTCTATAAATCTTCACCTTTTTTCAGTTTTGGAAATAAAATGTGTCATTTCTTAATGAATTTCACATGATGAATTCAAATATAACATTAAAATTTGTTAGTTAACTCTACTTTTCGTGTAAACGGAACGTACAAGTTTTTCAACAAGTACATAATGCGCCAATTTAATACTTATATATAGACACATCTTTCCACAAATATAAGGCTCTGAGATTGGCAGTAGTGTATAAGGGTTGTACAAATGAAAACGAAAATTATTTATTTTATCCAAAGTATATACAAGAAATTTAAAAATACTCTCCAAATGCGTTAAGGCATTTATTCCAAGACTGCGTGTAATTCCTTTATGGAAGAAGTCTTTCGATTGCGTATGGAACCATTCCAAAACCTCTTCCATCACTTCATCGTCCGACTGAAATCGGCGGCTTTACATATGTTTCTTGAGATGCCCAAACACGTGAAAGTCACATGGGGATAAGTCAGGGCTGTAAGGTGGATGCTGCATTGCTTCCCAGTTGAACTTTTTGATGAGGTCTACCGTTGCATTCGAGCTGTGAGGATGCGCATTGTCGTGGAGAAGAAGCACTACTTCTGTACGAAGTCCAGGACGCTTGCTTTTGATGGCCGCGCGCAATGCCTTCAATGTTTCCCCATATCGTGCTGCGTTACTGTGGTGCGTTTTTCAAGAAATTCCAGTAAAATCGGGCCTTTGCGATCCAAAAACACGGTCGACATCACCTTCCCCGTGCTGTTTGCGATTGCTTTAGATTTTTTCGGGGTTGGTGACCCATAATGCTTCCATTGACGACTTTGACGTTAGCTTTCGGGCTGGAAATGAAAGCACCAAGTTTCATCCCCTGTAACGATTCTGTCGAGAAAACTTCCTCCCCTTCCTGTTCATAGCGAGTCAAATGTTGCAGGGACATGGCCATTCGAACTCCAAGTTGTTGTGATGTCAAATGATGGAGACCCATTGTGCACAGACTTTACTGTAGTGCAGATGGTTCCTGATAATGGAGTGAACAGTTCCACGACTAAAGGCGGGTTCACATAGCATGCGAGAACCGAAAAATACGAGCGAGATGGGAAAGCGAAAGAATTTTATCGCAGTCGCTATCATAAACGTCTCGTTGGTATAAGCGAGAACCGAAAATTTCAAAGGCGAGAGCGGAAAAACAGTTTCTCGCTCCGATCAAATCCAGTTTGATGCTTTACGCTCTAGCAGGAGTTCTCGCAAGAAATTCTGGCCACCATGTCTTCAGTTCGAAGTGCGATGAAGGAGGCTGAGAAACGAGAAGATATGTTAAAAAAGGAAATTTTAATTTCCGAAATTGAAAAGCGGGACGCTATAGGGGATAAATTTTAATTTTCTATCGTTTAAATGGAATTTAATTTAAATTTCCAATGTTCCAACGACGATATGAATAACAAACTTAATAATAACCTGTTTCCTTTTTACAGTTTTTACAAATTTGTTTCATACAATTTTAAATGAATTTCATACATTATTAAATAGATTTAATACGATTTTAAATGAATTTAATACTCATTCAAATAGATTTAATACATTTTTAAATGAATTTAATATGATTTTAAATAAATATAATGTGTGTTTGGACGCATTGAACCAACGTTTGTTAATTGTTAAAAATAAAATAATCTAGGCCTACCAACGCACACTACGTCCCGGTGTCATTTGATTGTTCAATGCAGTATAGTAAGTAAACGGAGCTGCGGGGACCCCATGTTCATATGACAAAAAATACTTCTAAGGACCTCTTCTATCATCTCCCAAAAAATCTGTACTCAATTCAAAAACGCCCTGTATATACATGTATATAGAATATTTATTAAGCAAAACTAAATTAATAAACTAAGTATAAAGCGTTTAAAAGTTTTAATTTCTCTCTAGTTTTGTCTTCAGTTAACGTTGGTTCGGTTTCTCTTGGCTTTTCTCTTTTATTTAAGGTGTTACATCATACTCTCTTACATGATTTACTTCATTAGGTGACTGCTATTACCATAGAAACTAGAGCCAGTTAGCATTTTAAGTGTCATTTAGTATCCCCAAAATTATGAAAGATCAGTTGTTTTCATGCCCTAACTTTATACCAGTAAAACAGTGTTAAGCTATGGCCACACAGCGCGACGGATGGGACGGACGCTACGCGTCCAAAAAATATGCGCCTCTATTCTCTATCTAAGTAGCCACACAGAGCTACGGACGCGACGTTGTGGACATATTATTTGGGCAAATATTTTCTGGACGTGCGCAATAGATCAGCAACGGTGATGTGTTCATCGCCTGCAGCTAAAGCTACGGCCGTACCGAGCGCGATGCGACGGATGCTATGTTCGCTCCCATTTGTATACAATTCTGTTTGTTTCATTGCTTATTTGAAGATTTACATAAAGAGAAGATAAATTTAAATTTACAAGAAATGATGTTTATTACAATTATAATGAATTAATATAATTAATATTTATACTGTAATTATTGTAACTAATTATAAATACAGTATTAAAATATACTTATAATTATGCCAAATGTTTTTTATTCATAGTTTTTCGGAACGATATGGACAGAGGCTTTATAATACTTCTTGTAAATTTAAGTTTATCTTTAAATTTAGCCTTCTCTTTATCAAATAAGCATTAAAATAAACAGATTTGTATGCAAATCGAAGCGAACATAGCATCCGATCGCGTAGCGCTCAGTGTGGCCGTAGCTTTATATCCTGCATAGGGTGTTCAAAAACGAATGTGCCAAAGTGTAGGGTACATAGAGTGGAACAAAACAAACATTTTCTGCCAATGAACTGGAGATTGGAAATATTTCCATGTTGGAAGGATAATCTTTAAAACGTCTGTTTTCAGCGAATAAAGTAGTAAGATATTTTCTGATCCTAAAATACCTTTAATCTAAATTTATAAATTATATTGGCTATATTAGTAGTCTATATATTGAAATTTGCAAGAGACAAAATGCCTCTTCGATACGGCAAATGGGGCTCGCCTTCTACTTTAACACAAATAAGTTATTGGAAAAGAAGGTGCATTGTAGGCTTTTCATAACGATCCAATGATCTATAAACATGGAGGTCACTTTGTTTGGAAGTGGTTGTTGGCCTTTTTAGAACAGTTGTGAGGTTTCATTCAGCGCGTTGTTTGCCATCTCCTCAATTCGGAAGCTTGCACTCATCAAATTTTCTCGCAGTTTGTACGAGACATAAAGTGAAGCGACATCTATCAAAGGAAGACCTGTTATACATTAGCTGAAATATTAGATATAAAAGCAAAGCAAGTGGAATTTAAGAGTGACTAACTTCAGTCTTTATTGGTTTTATAATGTATCCGCTCTTTAACAATTAATTTTTTGCTAATTTATTATTGATATAGGTTTATCAATATTATGTAAATCATCTTCAAAACAATACTCTATTAAATTTCACTGCAAGGCTTAAATGGAAAAGATTTCTTTAATTAGGATTATTGAATTTTGTGAATAGTGCGTAACGCTTACTGTCTTCATAGCTTGCAGCGGTGAATATAATAGCCCTCTAAACGTATACTTTCAAAAACAGTCGGTATCTCGGTGATAAAAGGTTACGAGGCTTTAAATTTCTCTTTTATTTGTTGAATCATCTGATAAGGGGAGGCGATATTTGCAACTGGCAATCGAAAGGGTTGACAGGAGCCGCCGCCGCTTTTGTCAATTGTCATAATAAGCAAGCGAAACAAGCCACTCTTTGGATAAATAAATTGAAATTTCAATAAATACGTCTTCATTAGACGATAATAAATTTAGCATAAAATGATGGAATTATCTCGACATTCATTTGGACCCAACGGGTACGTGGTTAATATTTCAATTAACATAAGTCATGATGGGCCCATCTAGATATAAATATGGAAATTTCATAGATATTGAGTTCTTTTCGGATTCATTTGTCTAGGAAGGCAAGATAATGGAACGAATTTTTTTATGGAATATAGAACTGAACAGAATAGATTCTGTATATTTATCAGGAATTTTAATAAAATATTTAAGCTATGGATAATTCTGAAGGTTTATTTAGCACATGGAAAAATGCAAATCATTTGAATTGTTTAGTCTGATTTTCTAATAAAATTTATGCCACAATTCAATTCTGATAAGATTCACTATATTCATTGTATAATAGCTTCATGAATGCTTAAATATCACGTGATTTCTCTTATCACTTGAAACTTTTCCACTTGAGGTTTTCTCAGTTCATAGAAATTGCTGAAAGCGGGCTTGGATATTTCGCAAGTTATTTACAGCTCAACCAGTTATTTATTTGGACACATGAATTTAGACTTAAAAAGAGTTCGTATTGGTTTATATCGTTAACGTGTATAGAGACAACCCATGAGTAAGTAGATACTCTGATTTAATCCAAAGGTACACAAGGTGCGGCAAAATAATGGAGGCAAACATTTTTAATCGTGCTGATCATTAGAACAAGCAAATTCAATGGAGCAATAACAAATTATGGAGTGTATATAAGTCAGTTTTCTATCTCCTTCCTTCAGACTTATCTTGAAATTTTCGGCTATGTGCTGCAAGATAGACTTCATTTAATAGCTTCGCTTAATGAAGCCCTAGATGATCTGAAAGTTTGGTCCAACAGGAATCACTTACCTGTGAATACGCAGAAAACCAAATATATGGCCTTTTACCAGCAGATAAGTGACATGCTCCTACTGTGCTTCCTTTGTTATGACGGTCGACCAATTTTAACTGTGTTGTATACGTAGGTATTATCATCACGCATGATCTTTCCTGGGACCAACATATTGATTCACTTTTAGTTAAATTTAACAAGAAACAGGGCATCATTTCACGCTTGAGGTTCCTACCTTCTAAGATCATCCTACAGCTTTACCACGCATGGATACACTCCTACCTATGTTTCAGTATAATATTCTGGGGGTCATCAATTGGGTATTTGACAGTCCACCAATTATTTTTTTTACTCGTGTTTGTATATTTGTTTTTAAAGCTTTTAATGGGTTGTTTTCGGTCTCACCGCCTGTAAAGTTGGCCTACTACACCTTATGTAATGATCGATACCCTACTAGTTCTGCTGGTCAATTATATCCTCTCTTAACGACTCATAATTATCGAAGATGATGTTTATCCTGTATGGGTATCAAATGTTGGTCTTTTTACCTGCTAACTTGCGACGGGTAGAAGATCTTCAGATATTTTATAAACATCTAAAGTGTTTTACCCGTAGACTTTGTCCCGACTTTCGGGGTGAATGAATTTTCAAAGCACGATTAACTAATGTTTAATAATCAACAGTGTGCTCCCCCCATTTTTTTAATTCGATCTTTGGTAGTTAGGCTCCCTTTTGTTATACTATTACGCACGATGTCTGTGTCTCCTCCGTTTCTTTGCAATATTTTTATTTTACTTATTTATCTATCTTGTTTATTTTTTATTTTGTTTATATTTTTTTGGTTAGATTTGTTCTTGATTAAGTTTAATTTTTTCCCCATTTTAATTTTTGATTGTTTTTTTAATACATATGTTTGCTTTGGTAATTTAGTTTGTTTTTATAAGTTTGCAATTTAGTTTGGTTGTGATTACTTTCTGTCATAGTGACCCATGGAGGCCTTCTTGTCGGTCATTTTGACCATAGTGGTTTCCGTGGGGATCACTTAACTTGAAATAAATAAATAAATATGAATTGGTCTCACTCTTGGCGCAAACGATTGCTTCAATGACTCCCAAACTTTTGTGAGGCTTGGTGTATATCCCGGTCTCAAGATGGACCGAACATTGTAATCCATGGGGTTAAGATCTGGGAAGTAAGGTGGCCATTCTTGGGATGTGATGAAATTCCTGAAAATTTGTATTGAACTACTTCTGCGACGTTTTCGCTTTGTGAGCCGATCCGGAGTCTTGCTGAAAGGTCCATGTTTCATCTCCGAAGTGCTGCCGAGCCAAAATGTCACGACGGCACGCATGAGTCATTTACATTTTGAATTCTTGGATTGACATTCTCCAAACTCACGTGTCCCTTATAAGAGAACTAAGCCAATGATTGAGATGATGACACGATGGCAAAAAACCCAAAGTGCTCCCCACAATCTCACTTGAGCCACTGTTTTTCGCATTGTTGAGTGGTTTCTCTCATGGTTCGTAGAAGTTTATGGTCATTGAGCTTCTGCTATTTTCCATTGTTTTGAGAAATTAGGGAATATTGCTGGAGAAGATACTTCATAGATGTTCTGCAACGGGAATCATTGTCCACCGCTAATTTAGCACCATCAGTTGACGAGGTCGATCTAAGCCTACTTAAACGTGATACAGCAAATAGGCACTGGCTCTTTAGAAATCATTTCTGCACTAGGGGTTAAAGGCATACCTCTTGATGTCTAGAATATGTTCATGCACACAAATCTTAGTTATCAGCATTAAGGGGAATGTAGAATGAATGGGGTCCATTTAGTTATGGGCTCTGTAAATGTATTTATTTGGGAATACATTTAATGGAAAATAATTTTTAACAATTGCAAGTTTTGATGAAAATTGGAGTTGGGACGAGCCAAAAAGTTAGGGTTATTAAATTTTAGTGACCAGTTCAGCAAACTGCATGGAAAACGGCTTTCGCCTCAGCCTTCGCCAGCCCCATTTTAACGACTTTCGAACTTTGGGAAGTAGACTGGGCAAAGTTACTTTTGGCCTTCCACGACGGTGATAATTAGGTCGCCCACCGGATTTGCTCCGTGCCAAGTGGCCACAATTAAAGTCCGTGGCAATATTATTAAGAGACCGCTCGAGATGGGAGCTCCTTATCTCTTCCTCCAGATTAACGCTATCTTTTAATTTTCTTTACTGCGTCGGGGACATCGTTTACTCAACCACCTTAACAAGAGCTCAAAACGGTCGCTGTGTCTACGAGGTGGATGGGGTGAGTGGCTGTTTATATTTCTACGACGTTGCATTTGCCACGCACACCGGAATCCACACCTTTGACGCAATCAAGTCGGAGATGAACCAAGAATACGTGATAACCCAGCGAAAGGGAGAGATTTTACGTTCCTTTGAATACCTCTTGTTAAAGGGAAGGTACCTTTCGAGAGGATTAATGTAGTGAAAACATTTTAAGTTATTATATCCAGCATAGATTAAGATTGCATCATAAACGCCATCACTTTGTACAGAGATAGAACCATTTTAAAGTTAATGAAGAAATTTTCTAAGTGGATCAGGTTTGCACTGGCTTAGATGGTATTGAAATATTTCTTCGATTTTATTAAATTTTGTTTATAAGGAGAAAGATTAGTGTTCTGGTATTTCACTCGTGCTTATGTGTCCTCTAATTTTTTTAATTTAAAAATTGTCATTTTGGGAACTCAATTGGTTGCCATATCATGAACTTATTATGATGCGCACGCATCCTTCACTGAAGTAGGCAACTTTCACGATCTGGCGAAGTAGGATTGCAAGCGATTTTTAAGCGTCTTTTTTAGATCTAGCCAGTCAGGTGCAATTTATTTCGCTATGCATTCTGGTTAGTGTTCTTCGCCAATCCGTGTTCCCCGACACGGATTTTCATGACTTTCCCCTCGTGAATTTATTAATAAGTAGGTTTTAAAAAAATTGGTAAACCGTTTATTTACTAAAGTGGAAATGATACAATAACGAATTTAAATCCTTAACGTATTCGGAATAATCGATATCCTCTTTTCCATCGCCTTGAAAAGCGACAGTTGTTTGAAGTTCAATTTCTTCGGATGCTACGTTTTCCAAGGTGACTCGACCAAATCAGATCAGGCCCGAGTCGAGATATCGCCTGAAAAAAGCTAAATGGAAAATGACTTGAAATACTTTTCAGACGATTTTACAAGACTCGCAAAGGTTGATGCACATGACAACTCCCCTAAAATTCGCTGTACAGTACAATTACGGTGTACCCATTTCCTGACCAGTTTTGCTAATGTGAGGTTCGAAAACTCTAATTTTTAGACTTATAACAGCTTGAAGGTGTACTGCGGTAGATAAAATTAGCATGAAAGCTATACATTTACAAACTCTACAATTTATCAACGTGTAACAAGACAACACGCAGGCTAAAGCAAATAGGGTAGATGTACCAGTAATTGACAGTTTAAGACATTACTGTGAAATAAAATTGTGTACGTAATACAAATTGTATTTTGAAACTTTTCTAATTATACCATTAAATTGTAAATAGAATTCAGAATGCGCCAATCGCTATACAATTATATCTTTAAAAGCTATTAAGTTATTAAATTTTTTCCTAACTAATGCATGAATCGCCAGTAGTTGATAGTTAATGCACCAGAAGTTGACAGGCAGTTTCACCAGTAATTGACAATACTTTAATTACACATTTTTATTATATATTTTTACCAAAAAAATTGATAACATTCAAAAGTAGCTAAAGAAATCAAGCATTTTTAAGAATGTGTAAAGTATTTAACATAACTAAAAGTGTGCTTTTTAAAACTTAAGTTGTTCATATTGATCATTTATCTTTTTTCCCCTTTGAAATAATAAATAAATTCAGTCTATTCCCATGTAAAGTGCAAAGACCATAAAAAATGAACGTGTTTTCCAGTAGTGCAGTATCATCAGATCTTGGCCAACAATTTGTTCATAGAAAAACTTGATTTTTGACAACTGTTCTCCAAATTTGCAAAATTCATCCAATTCATCCTATGCTACGTCTTATCATAGTAAACAGAATAGTAGTTTTTTTCTTAAAAGATAACTTGTCCTGGGCTATCTGTTGATCGTCTCTGTGACAAGATTCAGGACCAACAAAAAGAATCGGCGAATAGGGTGTAGAAGATTTATGTCAAAGTGGGTGATCTAGAAATTGACAGTCAAGTTCCTATCATTGACACAGTTAGCTTAAATACTGGAAATTCAGAAGTTACACTTAAAACCATAATGTTTCCTTATTATTACCCTACATTCTAAACCACATTAGTATATTTTGTGGTCGTTTTTTTTTTTAAACACAGAAATTATCAATAACTGACAGGTTATGTCAATTACTAGTGACACTATATATCTGGGTTCTAGTAATTGACGGTGGATTAAAACAGTTAAAAAATTAATCATCAGAAATTCTGTTACTACTAGAAGTATTGTCCACTGATCACACAAAAAGGTTCACGTAAAATTAATAACTGTTATTGCATAACATTCATGAAATAAATTCAAGTACTCAAATCCTCGCGTAGTGGTTCATTACAAGGTTTTTTCGACTCGATAAGGCAATGAACAATCGACACGTGTTTGCGGCCATAATAGGGACTAAAGTTCCTTGTTTTTTGTTTTTCTGGGAAGCCTAATACGTTGTTTAATGAGAGGTGGCAACCCCAGTCCCTTTTCTTGCTTTGTTACTTTATTAAAAGCCTTTAAATCGTGGATTGTCAATTACTGGTACACTGTCAACTACTGGTACATCTACCCTACTCAAAATGGCCTCTGTTAGAATCCAAAGAAGCCTGTGCAAGTCGCCCATGGATTGGCGAACCAGTTGGAAAATACCAGGTGTATGACATGATCATGCAGCGATCGAGGATCCGTGACGAAGAGTTGGGGCAGAATAAACAATAGTTTCCAAATACCTCCAGAAGATGTCCAATGGATTCTTTGAATTGTCGTAACTTTTCTTCTACTATGGGACACTTTCCAACCGTTATAATTCTAGAAAGAAGCGTTTTCGACCCCATGTTCATATGAAATTTTCTGTTTAATTTGGTTCTTGGAACATATCCTGAAAGTTTGTACAGACCATTCAGAAACGCCCCGTATAACATATAGTGTAAGTATATATGTATACAGGGTGATTAAAATCGTGTGTAAAACAATTTAAGGGGATATTATAGAGGTCAAGGTAAACACAAAAAGTCCTATGAACAGGGTCCGAATTTGAACGTTAACTGAGATATGAACAAAAATAAAAATGCCGCCACCAATATCAACAAGTTAATAACTCAGGTTCTGTAATGCCTAGATTAATGAAATTTGGTGGAATAACAGGGTACATAAGACTGTGTATACGGTTAAAATTAGATCTAATTCTAAAAAGAAGTTTAAGTTACTCATTCAACATCATAACACGTGTTCACTTGTAAGTACTAACCAGCACTTGTTACAATTTTGACTGCGTAACTCGGAAACTTCTCGTTGGAATTCGATCAAATTTTAACGGTATACACAGTCTTATGTACCCTGTTATTCCCCCAAATTTCTATTAATGTAGGCTTTACAGAACCTAAATTATTAACTTGTTGATCTTGGTGGCGGCATTTTTATTTCTGTTCATATTTCAGTTCAAAGGACTTTTTGTGTTTACCTTGATCTCTATAATACCCCCTTAAATTGTTTTATACACCATTTGAATCTCCCTGTATAATTATATTATTTTTTGAAGTGAAGTGGTGCTTGGTTTAGTTTGAGGTGGTTTCTTGCTTTTCGAATGTCCTAACTAATTGTTAAGCAAATATTGTGCAATGCTACAAATTATAAAGTAAATAGATAAGAAGGGAAGAAAAATAGCAAATAAGTGAGTATTTTAATATGCTAAACCTCAGATGTTTAAATTATTGATGAAAATAGGAAAGAAAATTTCACAGTCTGGATTCCATCTTCGCGGTGGCGCAATTAGTTAGCGCGCGAGCACGGTGAGCTAAAGGTTCATGCTTCGAATCCAAGCTGTGGAATTTTCTTTCCTATTTTCATCAATAAGAAAAATAGATCTGCAGTATTGTAATGATTCAGTAGAGATGTTCTTATCTGATTGTACAGTTATTGTAAGTAAATATTTTAGAGAGACTTCGTATTAGTTTGGTTTCAGTGGACCTTCAGAATTTTGGAAAGTTCTAAGCGGGAAGCTTTATTAAGTATTCATGAACAGTTCCAACATTCTGCATTTTTTCCTAGTCAAAGTTTTGAATCTTGTAGGATTTGTCTTCAGACTTGTTTCTTCTACGCTGAAATATTCGCGTTTGAATTTTGCAAACAGTCCCGATTCACCTACACAATATGGTGGCACGTAAGACTTTCCACATTTCTGCAAGATTTTCTCTTTTTATTATGAAAGCATCAATTGCCGAAAATGCAAATTTTTGTTCTTGGTAAGAGCTGACACCAAGTATCCTTTTTTTCGTGCAAGACGTACACAGTAGATGATCTTGCTTTAGGTGATACCAATAACGATCGTTACAACATTGCAATTGTAATTTGACGCGTTGTGGAAATTGTTTAGACTTTTTGGACGATTTAATATAAATAGTCACGGAGTTGATTTTTATTGGCTAACATGATTTATTGTGATAACCTTAACATTCTTAAGATGACGCATTTGTATACGTACATAAGAATATCAGTTGATGCAGATTATTTATTGCAGAAGAACGAGCTATTTCGCAGATCTTTCTCACTGTAAAATCTTATTGAGTCTGCACTGTTTTAATTCATAGCGCATATCAATGATGTTATAGCCACATAACCATGAAACTTAATGTCCTGATTTTTTTTTCATAATGTGTTGAAAAACACGTGATGGGATTGGATTGCACGCGAGGAATCTAGGCAAAACAAGGGCGTAAAGAAATCGATTGGGAGATCACCAGTGAGTCCCTGTTGTTTCCTTTAGAGCGGCGGTTATCGGGCGTTTTGGGTTTTTTTCCTTCCTCTTTGCCTCTTTTTAGGGTCCTATTTGACAGGGTTCTTGTGACAGCTGATTGGTCGTTTGCAACGCTGACAAACACACGTGAGGCTCTTGCCAATTGCACGAGCAGCTGCCACGCTAAACGACACCTGCTGAAAAACAAACTGAAACGATGGGTGGTGGAGGAGCCGTTCGATTTCATTCTGTTTTGGCCTCTTTGTTTTTCATCCAATGAAGAGACTTGGAGAAATGAGAAGGACTTGTGTCGAAAGAAGAAATTACATTACCTCTCCTCCCGCCCCTACGCCGTTTTTTATGTTGCAGCAGGATGCTTAAAATAAATGGCGAAAAGTGACGATAGTTAGTGAGCGATTTTCTTTTTAGTCTGTTGGGGTCTCACTTCCACTTTCATCTTTATATACGCAAAAATGAATTGTTGGCTATGTTCAATTTTGCAGTATTTTCTTAGGACTTCTACTGAATTTTTCCGTTTAATATGTCGACAGTTCAAAGATATGCGGTTACTTTTTTGAAAATATTATTACGAAACTTCTTTGATATTAACAGTTCACACTTGTTTATGGGATAAAATTTTACTTTCCTGTATAGACAAGTGCTATTTATATAGAAATACTAATCGGTGACAATGCAGCTATTAGTAACTAAAGCATTCTAGGATGAACACATTGTAAGCATTTCAATTTCAGTGCATTCATTAAGTTGTTTCATAATTAAGTATAGAAAATAGTAAAAAAATTCTTTGGCCTGAACTCGAAGCTGGGACCTCCGGATTATCTGTTTCGGCGCTTTAACCACTAAGCCACCATGGACATGGAAGCATTGCCGCTATCAACATCCTTTGGGCTTAGCTTAAAGTACGGTTCCTTGTTTGGAAGACTGAAATATTCGCACAATATGGCGAGTAGTATCTATATATATAAAGAAGGATGTTTGTGGGTGGGTCTGTTTGTACGTTTTTTATACAAATCTACAGTTTTATTCCGATCTTGATGAAATTTCGCATACATGACCTTCAAAGCATGAGGAAGGTCACTATCTACCTCAGATTTCGGAAAAATAATAATTATCGATAAAAAATCGATATTCATGGTTATGGCAGGGCATATTAATGAGAAATATCTCATGACCAACAATGCAAGGCAAAGTTTGTGCAACAATAGGTATCAACACGCAATGCACCAACACAAGGCAGGGATCAACAATCGATATCTCATGACTAACAATGAAAGGAAAAGTTTGTGCAAGTGTAATTATCCCGGGCAACGCCGGGTACCTCTTCTAGTTATAGATAAGATGGAAATTGGCTTAAGAGGGTTTCTAATTTATCAAACCCTCCTTTTTCATATAAAAAATTAATATCCATCCCCTAGAAGGTGAAAGCCTTGAATTCACTTAACTCCCACTTTTCTTTATCAAGAAATTGTTTTTTTCCTAATGTAATAGTTGGGAAATGTAGAAGAACTTACCTTCTTTCGTTTCTCATCCTTTCCGAACGAATGATATCGCATGCTATATATTGCCACTTGAAAACGTAACTGCTACCCCAACAACTCCTATCCCACTGGGACAACTTGCTCCAAACTTCATATTGCAGATTTTGCCTAGAGGAATCTGCTTATCAAATTTCACTCCTTTTCGGTCCTCTCTAACTCCTACCCCCATAAATCCGATCTTAGAGGACTAATCAAACTAAACAGTGAAGTAGGATGTGCCCATGGTAAGCTACATTCCGAATTTCAACCTGCTATGTCAAAAAATGTAAATAATATGAAGGGGTCAGACAGACGGACATTGTAAATCCATTGCCTGGACTTGAATCAAGGCCCACGAGATTAGTGATTGAACGTAATCCGGAGATCCTTGGTTGGAGCCTAGACCTTGGAATTTTTATTATATTTTCTACATTTAATTGTTACCAACAAGGAGGTATGGTATATAAGAAACCCTCTTGTTTCATAATGATCAGCCTCTTGTTTCAAGACTAATTTGCGGAGCCAGTTAGGGCGTGTCTAAAAGCTCCGACTGGTCGCCAACAGGTCACGTGGTACGATCGGCGATCGGAGCAAGTTTCCTCATTTAAGTTCGTATACATACATAAGTTCTCTTCACTCGTCTTTTCTTTTTCGTATTCATTCTTTGTTTCTTGATGCTGCCCATTATGTATTTCGCCATCTCCTTTCTCCAAAAAATATTTAATACATATCGAACACTCGAACACTTGAATTTGTCTACTTTCGTCCGCCATTTTGATTCTATTCACCGAGCTAGCTGACCGGCGTTGGACTCCGGTCGCGTTATGAAAGTGCTCATCGTTACTTTTACTTACTTTTATGGACAGGCTGTTTGCGACAGGCTTCAACCGGTCGGATTTTTAGACCCCCCCCCCCCTTAGTAAAGCACGCGCATCGTATGTCGAAACTGTGGTCGGAAATCATTTCCGAATGAACGGGACCAAAGACGAATAACGCGACTGTGATGCTGTGGGCAAGTTTTCATTACAATTAACAGGGACCTATCGTGGATGGACATTGCTGCCTTTTGTGAATCACGTCAAGGATGTTTGGGCGATATCTACTGTCAAGACGATAATTCCAGGGTTCACAGGGCTAAATCCGTGGAGAGAATGATTCGACAAGAATTATCAGACCGTGGACCACCTCGATTGGCCTGCCAAATCCTCAGATCTGAATCCAATAGCGAATTTGTGGGACCAACTGGAGCAACGTTTTAAGCGAAAGTATCGTCATCCGACTAACATCGCCGACCTACGCGATAAATTGTGTGCAGAATGGTTGGAAATAGATAAAGAATATCTAAAGACAATCGTACAATCAATGCCCAAGCTCATTAAAGCTGGAATTAAAGCAACGCACTACTAACAGCAGGTGACTAATTTTTTGTCCGGTGTGCTTACTTACAAGGGGATCGCACGGAGATGTAATCACGAATTTGGTTGAAATTTTAGGAGGTCAATCTACACCATTAATATATTTTTGTGTAAAAGGATTTGCCTCAATGGCCTTTCGTTTCGGAGAAAAAAATAAAATATTTTACGTTTATTATTATTATAGTGCCAGATAAGCCGAGTGGGAAAGAAGGTATACAACTTAACAGCGGTGGCGCAGTGGTTACCATCAGGTTCTGCGGATTTACTGGTCCCGGTTTGATTCCTGTAATATGAAAAAAAAAAATCATTTTTTTTTTCATTTTTTTCTCCATTATTTTTCCATTTTTTTTTCCTTTTGTTTTTTTCGCCATTATTATTTGTTTGCAACTTTGCATAATAACATTCACTTACATAAGGAAAATTGTTTCAATATTGTCAATATTGAAAAATTTTGTATAATATTTTAACGGATGGTCATTGGCGATCCGTGATTTGGCGGTGACGATTGCGTATAGACCGTCGAGAGTGCGAATAGATCTTTATAGCTTCTTTTTTATTTCACACGCCCAGGCAATGAACGTCCGAGAAAAAATTATACAATCGTTTTGCATTTTTTTTGACCTGTGACGTTGCTTATGTATGTGAATATTATTATGCAAAGCAAACAAATAATAATGGCGAAAAACACAAAAATAAAGGGGAAAAAATGGAAAAATACTCAATTAGCAGTTCAGTTTTATATCAGATGTTATTCACACGCTCGATAAAGGTCGGAACCCTTTAGCAATTTTTCTGGATATAAGGAAAGCTTTCGATTCAGTTGACCATTGTCTCTTATTACAAAAATTGGGAAGATATGGTATAAGAGGACTAGCAAACTAATGGTTTAGCTCTTATTTAGCCAATAGAAAACAAGCTGTTAGGATTAAAGAAAAATTAAGTAAATTCGAAAATTTAAAAAGAGGAGTTCCTCAAGGAACTATTTTAGGCCCCATTCTTTTCTTAATTTATATAAATGATATTTTTCATTTAAATTGGTTTGGTTCTATCCAAGCTTATGCTGATGATTTAGTCTTAACCTATATAAAAGGTGATTATCCAAATTTTAAAGAAGCCCAATCAGACCTTAAATTATTAAACTTCTGGTTATCAAATAATATGTCCTTAAATGTAAAAAAAAATCTGTATGTATGCGTTTTAAATTGCACTCTGATTGTAATACGAATTTGTTTCTTAAATATCATGATTTGAAATGTAATAATCTTGAATGTAGTCATTGTCCTCTCTTAACTTATGTCGAAGACACAAAATATTTGGGTATTACAATTGATTATCGTTTATCATGGGATTCCCATATAAGAAGTTTATTTGTTAGATTAAGATCTATAACTTTTATAATTCGATCATTAAAAACTGTCTTAACTTTTAAAAATCTGATTTTAATATATAACGTTTTCTTTTTAAGTACATTACAATATCTCATCCCAGTTTGGGGTGGAACTTATGTGACTCATTTAAAACCAATTATAAATCTTTTTAATATGCTGACTCGTTGTATCTTTAACAATAATGATTTTCGTAAAAATCAAATAATGAAGTTTCATCAATTTTATCTTTTTAATTTTGCAAAATATCCATGTAATTATGTAAAAATGAAACAGCCAATTTTCAGACATTTTAATTATAATTTAAGATATTCTAAAAATCTGACGATTCCAATTGAAATTCCAAAACATTCTTTCGTTTTCCATCAAATAGATTATAATTATAAAAAATTGTTTAATGATCTACCAAATGAAATAAAATTATATACTGATAAACGAATATCTGGATATAAACTTAAAAATTGGATTATGACTATCAATAAACAGTTAGTTTTTAATGGTTTTTATATGTTAATCAGTTTTAATTGTTGTTACCGTATATACTAATTTATTTTCTTTTCCTTTGATGCTTTTCCGAATATACGAGAACTATGTGCTCATGGGAAATTCATCTTATTATATATTTGTATGTTTCTTACATTGGAATAAATAAATAAATAAATAAATAAATAAATAAATAAATAAATAATGCTTATTTTTAAAAAAATAAATAAATAATGGAAATATCTTATTTTTTTTTCTCCGAAACGAAAGGCCATTGAGTCAAATCCTTTTGTACAGAAAGTATATTAATGTTGTAGATTGACCTCTTAAAATTTCAACCAAACTGTGATTACATGTCCGTGCGGTCCCCTTGTAAGACATGGTTAGTTTCAATTGATGACAATGATGATTCCTAATTTATTTGGAATTGGTCATAAAATGATGTATGGAAATAAATATCATTTTGATTAATTATGAACTAATATTGTAATTGGGTTTGAAATATACTGACTGGGTGTCCTAAATTAACTGGGTTTAATATTGCTACGGTCATTAGAATGTATTATAATAGCTATAATATAACAGACGCTTCCTTTGTGGTGCTTGGGTTTTCATCGTAAGTCTCGTTTAAAATGATCGTATCAATGCGGCACCATAAAGAATAATTTTGTTGCAAAATTATCACTTATTTACATGAAGTAAATTTCCTCGGATTCTGTTAAGTGTACTCCAAATCTATCAATAATAAATGATATTGTTGTCGATGCATTCACCTTAAGCAGGTACCTGAAAACGTTTTTCTCGCCATTTTAAACTTTAATTTCCATTTCTCCAGCCAAAAACATTCTCCACAGTAAATTTGTGCCCTCCCCCCACATTTAAGCCTTTTGAAGAGTTTCGCATTTCACGCTAGTCTTGTTCTAAACACATGAATGAAGTCGCGAAATGTGTTTACTGCTTCGCATTACCAGGATCGATATTGTAATGACTGATCTACAATTCCCTTTGGATACAAAACAGTTTGGAATATAAAACGAGCAAAATTTTCAACTTTAAATTTAAAAGTTTAAAGAAAGAGTCGTTTTTTTTTGTTCTTGTTGTTGTTGTTGCTTAATGGTTTAGCTACACATTCGTGACAATCTAATCTTGCGTACTTATGTATTGCCATAAAGAGGTTGCGCAGAAAGCTGAAGGTAAGAAAAAAATTATTTTGACTCGTAAAAGCGGGAAGCCCCAAAGGTAAAAATAAACTTTTTCCTTTGGACTATCTTCCTAAGTAAAATAAACTTTTTTCTGTAATTTTGAAGGAAGACTGTGACGCGGGGGTGCGGGGAAATAGAAAGGCTCTGGGTTTCAGTAAATCGTCTCCCGTTATCTCTTTAATGGTCTTCTGAATGTTTTGCGTAACGAGAATTAAAAGAAAGTTAAAAGTTTTTTAATATCGTTCCCTGCCTTTCGTGCCATCTCATTAAAGACTAAAGAGAGAAAAAAAAGGCCCAAAAAAAGTTCACTTTCAAGTATTAAAAAAAAGTGAAGTAGGTGAGAATTAAAAACTCAAATTGTAATTTGACATCCTTTTGGGGTGGTCGTTGTAAAACATTTTCCCGAATGGTTTCCCTTCTTTTTAAGTGCTTTGCATTCGCTAATGGAGGAATAAAAAAATGGAGAGCAGCATCCTCGTACATTACCAAAGAGAAATAGAATTAAAATAGAGGAACACAGCCACCTAAAGAACATAAAAAATATTGAGGTTTCAAAAAAAAAAAGAGAGCGCGGGAGTATTTTTGAGATAGAGGAAGCAATTAACCTGGAAATGATTATTCTCTAAATCCCCCAAGCATACATGATTGGAGGGAAGAGGAACGCTTTGCTTGGAATTTCAAGTGGAAGGATTAGGAGAGTAAAAAGTTTTTCCTGAAATGAAGTGGATTTTTAAATAGTTTCCGGTTTTTTGCATATTGGGTTTGCATAATTGCATAATAACAAAGTAAAATAGTGTTGCTATTGTGATGACATTTATGTAGGGAAACAAAGGGATTTGACAATTCGTTATCACCATGTTCAGGAGAGCATTACTTTTTTGGGAAGCTCTTATTTAAAGCTTTTTATATGAAGTTTGTGCAATTTCAATTAGCAGTTACTTTTTAACAATCTTGCTAAATGCTTTGGGACACCTTAGAATTGTAAAGGCAATAACAAACTAAATAAGAACAAAACCGCAATTCCACAATTTTTGGTCTTCTACCATTTTTACTGTCTGATGATGACGTTATTGAGCATGAAATTAACTACAGTCTGTTTATAATATTGACATAAATTAGATGTGCTTTCATTTAAACAATATAATTAAAATGAACTAGCAGCTCAAAATTGGATTTTATTAGCTTTATAGAAATACGGTTTCATAAATAGTAATACTCGTAAAAATAAATAGCTCTCCGTTGTTTAGAATTATTTTAAGAATTATTTCGTAAAATGAAATGTCCAGAATGTTTATAATATTGAAAAATCTGTCCATAAAGTTTATAATAATTTACTTTTTTATGAAAATTACAAAAAAATTGCAATAATTTCTCATACCCATTATTACAATGAGCATAATTTAAATAAAAGTGGAATTTATATTTTGTTATTATTTTTAAAAGTAGTGACTGTAGCAAGTTTGTTTAAAAAAATCATCCTGGGGGAAACCGTTAGCTATCTTCTGATCAAAAAAACAAAATCATAAGCTTTTTTGTGAAGTTGGAATGACACAAACCCAAATTGCTCCTAAAATGTCATGTTGTCAAGGACCTGTGTTTAATGTTATTAGAAGACTTACGCAATGTAGTTCAGCAGAAGGGAAACCTCGTAGTGGAAGGCCCAAAAAAAAAAAACTAGGAAAAGAGACACGGACACTTTAAAACGACTGGTAACAAAAAGCAGACTATCTTCTATTCGTAACTTAACACAGCCTTTACTCATATTACGAAAAACAATATTTGCAAGACAACTGTCCATAATTACTTAAAAAATCTGGATTCCGATCAGTTCACCGTAAAAAGAAACCATTCTTGACAAAGCTAAAAAAGCAAAAACTAATGGAATGGGCCAAAAATACGTCCAATTTTCAATAGACGATTGGAAAAATGTAATCTTCAATGATGAGCCAATTATTACTATCTCTGTCGATAAAGGTGGAAGAATCGTATGGAAACGAAATACAGAAACGAATGTACCGGAGCAGCTGCAGCGAACTGTAAAGCATCCGATAAACTTATGATCTGGGGATGCTTTCTCAAAAAAAATGTGGGAAAACTTTGCATCATTAATGAAACGTCAATTCAGTTCTTTATAAAGAAATCTTGGAAGATCAGTTTGAAGATGAAGTACATCCTTCAACAAGACAATGCTCCTTGCCATTCAGCAAAGACAGTTAAAGAATGGATGAAAGAGCATGCAATAGAAGCAATGAATTGGCCAGGTAATTCACCAGACATGAAGCCAGTTGAAAATCTGACATTTAATGAAAATTCAAATCGCAAAAATGCGACCTACAACAAAAAGCAGTTAATTTATGACGTACAAAATGTGTAGAAAAATATTAGTGTAGAATTGCGTCAAAAGTTAATAGAAAATATGCCAAAAAGAATTTGTGCATTATTAAAAGATCGAGGCGATGTAACAAAATATTAAATTCATGGGTTATAAACTTTATGGACAGCTTTATCAATATTATATACTTTCTGGACACATTTCACTTTACAAAATAATTCTTAAAATAATTCTAAACAACGAATAGCTAATAAAATCCAATTTTGAGCAGATAGTTTATTTATAATTAATTTGTTTAAATGAAAACAAATCTAATTTATTTCAACATTATAAACTTTTTGGACAGACTGTATAATTTGCTTAAAGTAAAGAAGAACTTGGCAATGTTGAATAAGAGCTTCACTGCTTGCCATTTATGTAGGAAATCTGTTCGTCGGATGTTTAACATTTATTATGGTTAAATGGTTAACTGGAAGCATATAGGGGCAACAACTGTGTGAACTCCGCGGAACATCTCATAAATTCACTGAAACATATAAGCTGACTGCTACAGAGGACTGTTGGGATAACCGGTTTGCCTCTACGGCCAGAATTACTACACAAATTGGAGAAGCATTAGGAACCATCGTTAACAACTCGACGGAAGTTGAAACAGTTGGACTATCATGGGAGAACTGCTGCCTTTAAGCCTAAGTTCGCTACAACCAATGCTTAACGTAGATTAATGGAAATCTGTTAGGTAGAGCGATGAGGATGCTCGGTTTATGCCTGCTATTGTATGCCTACTGTAAAATTTGATGGTGGTAGCGTTATGATGTGTGGCTTGTTCTCTGGAATGGCCGCAGCACTTTAAGTTCATGTGAAAAAATATAGATTCCGAGGTCTAGCTAGACCGTGATACACAACCTTTTTTATCACAAAGTTCCATACGTTAACCGTGTCATCTAGCTTCTGCACCCCCTGTACTAATAATAGATTAGTCGTTGATACGGTACTAGTAAGTTAACGCGTATTGATTTCAATATTAAAACAGAAGTGCTTAATAAATAATTAAAATGACAGATTCCTTTGGCCTAATAGTTTTCTCTTTGGACGATTCCAATTGGCTAAGTGAATGACGTAAACAATTTGTAGGCGGCAAAAGCGAACCTGCTGGTGGGCAAAGAGTGACCCGCGGGCAACAGGTTGTGCATCATTGGTGTAGACAGTTCTGCGCTGCATACAATGAGGGTATGGGCCAATATAAAATGTCTCCATCTATAATTCGAGTTTTGTAACTATATGGTTCAATGAAATGGATATAGAAGATTTTGATTGGTTTTCAAGGTCGCGGACTCAACCCATAGGACACTTTTGGGATGAGCTAGAACGTCAACTTCGTGCCCATCCACTTTGACCATAATGAGCATCTAAGTTGGTAGCTTTCTAAATGAGTAAAATTCCACAAATTTGATTAAACTCTTCTTAGACGAGTAGACATTATGCTAGATGCAAAGACTCTTCCTAGATTTCCGCTATATTAAATATGTATAATTTCGTTTAAATGTTAAATTTGCCAAGTGTCCCCACACTTTTGGCATTGTGTGCACACAGGTGTCCATAAATTAAGGGACTTGCAAAATGAGACCCTTCCGCACGTTCGTTCAGCAGCAAACTTGGTAAGTTCATTCTATAGATCTTATAAACACCGTTCCATAAATAGACATAAATACACGGGCGGCAGCATCACTGGTGACGGAACACTCTTGGCAATTGAGCATTGGGCAATTGTTGCTAATGGCTCATCGTGCCCATTTAGAGTGAAATGAGAGAACGAATAATTGAACAACTGCAAGCAGGCCAGCCCAAGTTGAAGTGTCTCAGTCTCTGAACGTATCAACTAGCGTTATTTCAAGAATGTGGATACGATTCCGACAGGATGGAAACACTTTAGTCAGGGTCTCCAAGGGTCACCACGCTCAGACAAGACTGCTACTTTGCTCTGTCTGCCTTAGGAACAGGCGAAGCACTGCCAAGGACATTGTCAGAGAGCTGTCAGCAGCCACTGGGGTTAATGCTTCTAAGAAACGGTATACAGGAGACTCCACGTAATGGACCTCTATGCTCGACGATGATCCAGGGACACCGTAGGGAACGGTTGTTGGTGCACCGAGCATGCAGCATAGACACAACAACAATAGTCAGGTCATGTTCTCGGATGAGAGCCGGACAGCCTGGGCTCTGATTCTTGACGTATTCACATCTGGAGAGAGCGCGAGACATGGTTCAGCCCCGCTAACATCATTGAGCAGGGCCGGCGGTGTTATTGGTGTAGCGGGCATCATGATGAATTCCCGTAGACCGCTACAAGTCTTCGAAAGAGGGGCCATAACTGGCCAGGTGTACCGGGAAAATGTCTTGCAACAACAGTTCGTCTCTTCAGAGTGCGGAAGATCCAGATTTTCTCTACATAGACGAGGACATCCGGCGCATGGATTGGCCATCACGTTTCCTGGACGTATATCCCATCGAGCACGCATGATTCGCTCTTGGAAATGTGTTGCGGCACGAATGCCCCTCCGCTAACATTGCAGGACCTGCGAACGTCATTTTTCAGGTGCAGGAATGGGATACACGTTGTGCTGCGTATGTTTCTATGCGGGGGGACATACAGAAGACTAAACGTCGCTTACAGCCTTACCAAGTTTGTACTGACCGAATGTGCGGAAGGGTTTCCTTCTGCAAATCCCATAATTTATGGCTACCAGTGTATCTATCTGTTAGCTCTGTGGAACGGGTATTCCTTAACCAATAATTTAATTTCATTTTAATTACATACTCTTATTACAAATACCTTTACCTAGTATATTGTAAAGATTTGGAAGAAAATTAACCAAATCATATTTTTTTCTGGGGGTTTCTCAAATATTTTTTCTCTTTTCCTACTCCTAATGTCATCGCTGCTTTAATTTCCCCTTGGAGAAAATGTCGCTCTGTTTGAAGGAGTTTTCTTCTGTCTTTATTCTTTTCCTTTTGCTCTTTTCTAAAAGGATCCCTTTGTTCCCAGCGTCGGATGAAGTCTGTCTGGAGGTTGAATTGGGGGTAGATCGTTAGGAAAAGGAGCAGGAGAGGGGGGGGGGGGGAAATCGAAGGCTCATTTTCAGAAATGTGACAAATGAAGCCCGGTCACCCCCATCGAGATGCCATCTTCAGCACTTTTCTTTATAATGGTGTTGCGATTATCCATTCTGAAACCACCGAGATAAAATAGCGTCTTTTGATAATCGAAAATGGGATCCAATTGCCAAAGGAGGAACCTTTTGTGAGAAGAGATTGGAGACGCCACGCTGGATCGGTAGGGAGCGATCGAGTGGAGAAATAATATTCGAAAAAGAAATTTCTCCAGAAAATAGATTTATGATGGGTAGATAAAGGAAGTATTGAGAGAAACTTTTTTTTTTTGAGTCTGTTGATAAGTATATCTGGATGTTTGCTTTTGGACCTGAAAATGACACCTGGTACGGAAAGGGACATTCAAAAATGCTTTTTATCAGCATATCCAAGGATTTAGATCCATTGATCGTGTATAACATGCGAGATGCAGTGATCGGAGGATCAACCAGAGTGGATCAAAAAACGTTGGAAGCATTTTTTTTTTGCAGGAAGTTATTACCCTATCGTCGTAGTAGAAGAATTGCTTTGCTCGAAGTCTATTTTTATGAACCAACCGTCAAAACTAAAGACAGTGGATGATGCAAAACAATTGCTGCCATGCAGTCCCTAATACACCACTCGCCAAGATCCTTAAAGTTGCATGAAGAACCGCTTTAACTAGCAAAATGACCTTCCTTGAGAATTCCCAAGTTGCGTGTCGGAGGCCTGCTCTGCCAGTTCAGCTGATTTGTGACTTCAGAGAAATCCATACGGACATATTCTAACAGCTTGGCGCTTTATTGCATTGCCCGGGTTAGAGCGAAATGCCTGGTTCTTGGTTCGAGTACAGGTCCATAATGTTTGCTTCTCTTTTCTGCTTTGCAATTAAGGAAATAACGTTCTCATTCACATAACCAAGCTGATATGATAGTTTTAAAAAGCAGAGGTATGTGCTAATTTGAAGATTCTATGTTGACACTTGAGGGATACTTGAGCTGTTTGTGAATCCTAGCCAAAGGTCACTAAAGAGTAAAAACAAGCATGGGAGTGAATGAAGCATCGTTACAAATGCTACTTACCGGTTAGTTGAGAACCACATCTATTTCTATTAATTGTAACGTTATATCAGCTGGTCAAAACAGAATGATGGATATTTATATAAATTTCTTCTTACCTGCACTGATGTTTTCTCTCGATATGCATGAGTTGTCCCTCTAAAAATGAAGACGGGACTAGAGCTTCAGAAAGCCTTTCAAAAATTTTCACTGATGGTCAGGTTCCTCCTGAAAGGATTCAAGAAACTTATTATTTTATATTCCACTATAGAGGGCGTCTCAAAACTCCACGTACAAATTTTGAGGGGAGGTAAAGAACATGGCGATGAACCATATTCACGAACCATATCAACGGAAACGTCACCTGCAGTGATAGACGAGATACAGACACGGCCAAAACAGAATACAAGAAGCTGTGTAGAGCATTTTATTAGGCGAATCTTAACAATACAACATCTGGTAGACATGTATACAGTTTTACAAAAGGTGTAGTCTACCCCTCAAGATTCCATGGTCACGTAGGGTCTGATGCAAATGCGCAAACATTTGGAGATGTGGGATACCTCTGATTGTGAGTACCTTTCCCGTTACATTCGTACAGCGGTTCTTTCTATATCGTCAGTTAACCGGTATAGGAGGTGCATATCCGCTAATTTCTCTGAGGAAGCTCCAGATGCCGACCTGGGAAGCTGGTATACAGAGGCACCTGTTCATTTCCAGTGATAACTGTCCTTGTGAATAAGATTCAGCTTGCACTAGGTTTTGAGACACCTTGTATAACTAGAACTGCATATTCACTCCATATTACGTTTAAATTTAACAATATAAATCGTAGTGCAATGCGGTACAATTTATCAACATAAATTCAAAATTATGCTTATTTTAAAGCGAAAAGCGGTAAATGTAGCCATATACGAAAGCGAGTTGCGTTTAGGTTAAGTGAATTACATAAAACGTGTTGATGTATTAATGAGTTTTTTTTTATCCCTAGAAATACTCAGTCAAAATACAGGGTGAATACAAAAGTCTGAACCCACCTTTTATTATTTGAACCGAAGCAGATATGTCAATTTTGATGAATCCAATGAATAGGAAATTGTGGGTTGGCTATCCCATGGTGCACTTTTCATCATCCCGAATATGCAAATTAGGACACATTCAAAATTTATCTCAAAAATCGTAAGGGATAGAGAAAAAAAACCAATTGCAAACTTGTTCAGCATAAAAAAAAATCATCCAAATCGGACCAACCAATAACCCACAATCACGTGGTGAACTGTTTGTAGCTTAAAAACAGTCACCCTGCACAAACAAGTTACTTCAAACAGTTTAAAAAAAAAGTTAATCAACAAAATGCTCGATGTGACGACCGTGGGCACCATAACACAATTGGGCACGGAACCTAACTGACGCCAAAACATCGCCAAATCACTTCCTGGATTCGTTGAACCAGATCCTCCAGTGAGGCGGGCTGCGTAGCATAAACCTTGTCCTTCAGGTATCCCCACAAGAAAAAGTCAAGTGGTGTAAAATCAGAGGGTCGGGTTGGCCAACGAACTGGTCCTCCTCGGCCAATCCATTGTTGTCCAAACATCTCACTTAGACGCTCGCGAACGACCAACCCGTAATGTGGAGGAGCTCCATCATGCTGAAACCACGTGCGCTGATACGAGGCCAATGGCAAATTGTCAGTGAAGTCTGTGACTACCACGTAGAGAATTTCAGCCTGGTAGCGTTCTGCAGTCGGTGTCTCATCGTAAAAATACGGTCCAACCACAGTGTCATTGTACAATCCATACCACACATTGATTCTCCAGTTCACTTGTGAGTTGCTTCTTGCAGACATCGTGGGTTTTCGTCTGCCCAATGATGATGGTTGTGCCTGTTGATAACTCCATCCCTGGTAAACTGGGCTTCATCTGTCCACAACACCTCATGAATAAAGTTTGGATTGCCATCCAGGCAGGTAAGTAACCAGTTGCAGAAGGCGGCCCTAGCAACATAATCCAATGGCAGTAACTCCTGGTGACAATGAATATGGGTGAAAATGATGTGCGTGTAGAATGTTGAGAACAGTTCCCTGATGGCACCCAACATCTGCAGCAATTGCTCTGCTGGTTGTGTGGGGATTTGCAGCAACTGCAGCCAGAACTAGTGTTGTTGTATCCTCGTCGCCTTGTGCCCTTGTTCGTCCTCGTTCTGCATTAACATTCCATGTAGCTTCGAATCTTTGAATAATGTGACGCATTGTTTGACGAGATGGATGGCGTTCGTTAGGGTATCTGTCTTGATACAACCTAACTGCAGCATGTAGGTTTCTCCTTGCCTCTCCAAAGCAGAAGATCATGTTGACCATTTCCGGAACAGTGTAGCTTGCCATCCTGGAATTGTTCTGTCTTGTGTGTGCTGAAACATGCCTTTTATTTGCTTTTCCGCATGAAAGTGAATGTGAGTATGGTAATTTAATTTAATTATGTTAATTTTTTGATTTCCATGCTTTACATGATGGAAATGTCAACATTCAGTTTTCCTTGTGCTGTGTGACGGTTTGTAAGCTACAAACAGTTCACCACGTGATTGTGGGTGATTGGTTGGTCCGATTTGGATGATTTTTTCTTTTTGTTTGTTTTTTTATGCTGAACAAGTTTGCAATTGGGTTTTTTCTCTATCCCTTACGGTTTTTGAGATAAATTTTGAATGTGTCCTAATTTGCATAGTTGGGTTGATGAAAAGTGCACCATGGGATAGGCCACCCACAACTTCCTATTCACTTTATTCATCAAAATTGACAAATCTGCTTCGGTTCAAAAAATAAAAGGGGAGTTCAGACTTTTGTATTCATCCTGTATACGACCAAATAGGCTTTTGTAAGCTATTTTTGTGATATGTCTGTCTGGATGGTACAGACTTTCGCTAGTACGTACAGATTCCGGTCCCGTTAAATCCGTACAATAGAGGTTCTACTTATTTTGGTTTTCACGTTTATTCTCACGCACCCACGTATATACTTTCATTATCTTATAAACTATTCATCTATTCACAAACTTGTGCTTATTCGTATGCATACTTATGCATCTCACTCAAACATGCTCATATAAAATCTAGTTCACTCACTTAGACATGCTATCGAATACATTTAACTATTCATATTCGATAGCTTGCTCATTCTCGTCTGTCCTTCGTTGAATTAAAAACCATTGAGGTCTTTTCAATCGTTTTTGGGTTTATTTTACTAAAATAGGAACTGGCTCGTTTTTTGGCTCTGCTAAGAAATTTGTTTTTGTTTTGAATCTTTAAACTTGACTCCTGAAGGGATGGAGAAAATTAAAAAAAAAAAAAAAGAGAGAGAAAGAAAGAAAGAAAGAAAGACGAGTTAGAAATTAAATGGAAAGCAAATAATTTATAGAAAATTGAATTTGAAGCAATATGAGATTGTTTTCGTTATTGCAAATGTTTTCGAGTCTAATACATATTGGTGACTTCTCATTTTTATTGCATGTTTCATTTAAAACACAACGGTTTCTTGTTGTTTTTCTTTTTTATTTTTATTAAAAGTTTATTTTTTGATCACTGAGGAGATGTTTACGAGAATTCCCATTGATTTTTCGGCAATATGACGAGGGTAACTTACAGAATTTAATGATACTTCAACGTTCAAAAATTAAGAACTCTTACCATATTATTGCCTACAACTTTTATCTCTCCTGTAGTTTGCCGGTTTGGTTTATTGAATGATAATCTAAATCTATGTGGGTTTGTTTCATGTGAAGAATTGGTATTCGATTCTGCAAACAAAGTTAGGTACTTAACACTCATAAACAAAGATCTCCTTGTGAACAGCAGCTGAGGAGAATTTCACGATTACAACTACTACTTGTTTAGTTTTCAAACCTGCCCTATGAATGATCTAGCGGTAATACCCAAGCGACTCGAGCCTAGATTCTCCATGTAGTTTAGCCATTTGTTCTAAGCCGGCCCACAAGTTGGATATACGTTTCCGGTCGCATCGGACGCGTTCGAATCCGACGCTCCAATTCATCCTAAAGATGTTGAATAGGGTAAAGGTTTGAAATCTGGGCGGGCCACTTAAGTTCCAGAAGATTATTCTCTGGAAACCAGGCGCTCACAGCACGGACCTTATGGCACGGTGCATTTTCGTGCTGGAACACAAATGCTGCTTCACCGAACTGCTGCTACAACGTAGGAAGCACGGAATTGTCTAGAATGTCAGATTTTATGTGGATGCCATGTCTCCCTCGATCATAACCAGCGGTCCATGTTCAAACCTGGAGAAACAGGAACAATGTTCAAACCTGGAGAAACCACACCATCACCGCCAAACTTCACTGTTGGGATGCCACTCAGGTGCGCCCATCCGGTCGCTCTAAACACCAGGCCACATATCGCTGGGCGTTTACAGGGGTGATGCTAAGCTTGTGGGCAGTAGCCCGACCGCTGTATCCTAAGGCATAGAGCTTCAGACGAATCGTTATAGTATGTTGTATTTTGTACAGAAGGTAGATTATCGTTCTGCGCCATCCCAGTAACGATAATCTATGGCAGAACGATAATCTATTGCACTTACTCCTTCGAGGGAGTTTTGCGCCATCCCAGTAACTAACGGCTGCTACGGAACCGACGTCTTAACGTGCCTTCTCCGAAGCACGGGAGGTTCATGATGGAAGAGCTGCTGGCGGACAAACAAACCAGTGGTTATCACCAACTGCTGGCATCCTGCACTGGCCAGTCAGCAAATGGGTCAGACTAAAGTCCTCCAACAGCTGTGCCCCAAATAGCCGATCGAAGAGGCAAGCAGGCCACGGCCACCCCCAATCGTTATGGGGGTGGCAGTTATTCCCGTTGCCTGCTGGAAGTTCTACCGCCATTGTTCCGCCGAAACGATCCGAACTTGCATAGGTTGTTTCACTATGGCAGCTATCCACTTTCAATTGAGCAATCAGTGTACTATTTGAAATCGACTGAATGCGATGGGAAATACGTTCATGCAAGGCAAATACAAAACCATACATGACCAAGCTTCAGTGGTCGAAACAACATACCGGGTTTTGCAAAAGTTCTGTTACACTTGCGGATGCATGGATGTCGAGGAGGGGGAGGGGGTGGAAGCATCCACGGAGCAGGTGCTATTGAAGATGTGGACGATACCATAATGTAAACGTATATAGGTGGAATGAATGCGATTCGGATGCAAGGATATTGGGATGGAACGCAAAAGAATCGAGATCTCTGCGCTCTTTCGCGCGGGCCACAACAAGTCTGACATCGCTAAGCAGCTCAACGTCAGCCGGATAACTGTCCACAGAGTCGCAGAGTGGCTGAAGAAAGGGGAAGACCTCAAAGATCGTCCACGTGCAGGCAGATCTCGCGTTATCAATCGAGTGAGTGTCAGAAAAGCCTTTGAACGTGGCCCGACTCTCAATATGACACAGTTCGCAAAGAAAAAGAAGATTTCTGTGGCCATAGTGTCCAGAGCCATCAAGGAAGAGGGTGGAAAGAGTTGAGAAGCGTGACAAGACCTTTGCTGACGGATGGCATGCGAGATAAGCCAGGAGCACTGTTGTCGCCTTCTCAACGATTTGAAGAGCCGTGGCAATCGCATAGTCATCTTTTCTGATGAAAAAAACCTTCACGGTAGACCCGGTCATCAACAAGCAGAACGACCGCGTGGTCAGCTTCGGCCAGGCCATCTCTGAGATCCGCTACGTGACTACAACCAAGCACCCGGCCTCAGTGATGATGCTCAGCGTCGTCGCGTTGAATGGCATGAAAATGCCGTCAATTTGGTTCCCGACAAGTTACAGGCTTACCGCGGTTGACTACACTGGTGGCCAAAAGTTTGGACCAACCAGCAAAACCAAGAAAAAATGAATTTATACTAAAAATATTTTACACCTACAACTCTAAGTAAATATGAAACAAAATTCAGGGAAGAAACAAATTTATTTCTGTGCTGTTGCTTTTTTTTTTTACCTTAAATCAAAATAAGACTGGCCAAAAGTTCGGACCAAATAATTTGCATATTACCAGTCATCGTATTGTACAACATTTCCACTTTTGCTTGGACTGCTCGAAATCGAGATCTCAATATTATTGAGAACGTGTGGCATCTCAAGGATCAAAACATTTACCAAAACACTCAGTACAAATCTCGAGAACAACTAATAGCAGCCATTCAGAAAGCTGTTAAGCCAAATGTTATTAAAAGCTTATTTAATTCTATTTCAGGTCGTTTGTCAGATATTGTAGAGTCAAAATGATCTCAAATATCAAAATAATTCATTAGTTGATGATGTAATACTTTTTTCCCTTTATGTTATACAAATGTGGTCCAAACTTTTGGCCAGTCTTATTTTGATTTTAGGTAATAAGAAACCAACAACCCAGAAATAAATTTGTTTCTTACCTGAATATTGTTCATATTTACTTAGTTGTAGGTGTAAAACCGTTTTCGTATAAATTCAGTTTTTCTTGACATTGCTGGTTGGTCCAAACTTTTGGCCACCAGTGTACAAGGACATCTTGACCAAGAACGTTTTGAAAAAGGTGACGAGGAATGCGGACGGTGCCCCGGCCCACAGTGCCAAAACCGTTGAAGAGTTGTTGGTCGAACATGAATTTCTGGTCTAAGGATTTTTGGCCTCCTCAGTCTTTCTTGTACAGGAAGCTGTAGCGTCCCCTCCCCCGCAATACCAATTATGTGGTACTTAAGAGTCAGCGCCCAAGTACCTGGGGAGGGAAAAGCTAAAGTTCGAGACCGATAAAAGAGAGACTCCTAATACCACTGTGGCTGACTATAATCAATTTATTCTTCAAAACTATATGTGAACATAATATACATGCCTTAAGACTAAAGACTCATCCTGAGGGGCCCCCTAGTTTCATGCAATATATCAAAGGTTTACATAATGTGATTTTTTTTTTCTTATATCAAAATCAACAACAATCAAACCAGCCGGCACTCTTGTCAGAAGAAAAGGACAATCTGCAGCTGAATAATAGCCTACTTGAGGCGAGAGCAACCGCTTGACATTGAAATTTGGATGCTGCGATAACTCACACTGCCGAATCAAATATTCACTAAATACCAGCGCCTGAACGCGCAATGTTCTCCTTTAAAGTTTGAAAGGGGGGAGGAACAGTGACCCCTCTTGGTCAGTGTGAGCTACCCATTACATTCCCATTAGAAGAAACGTCTCAGTGTCTTATAACATGTACTATATACATATGCATGCACTGGGTTCTCTCCTTTCAATGGTCAAATATTTTATGCCGGATTACCACTCGTGCCTCAGAACTTGCTGACTGATATCCATTTCGTTGGCAAGAGTGCTTAATAAAAATTAGATTCCGTATTATTATTCTATTTTTAACCAGCTGTCTATGTTGATGTAACCTTAATCTACTATGCAAGAATACAACGAATGCGCATCCTGTTCATTTAGTCCGTCTCGGGCTTATATCAGACAACACTCCGTTGTTTCGATAAATTGCTTACACTTGGGTCCATGGTTTCCGTGAATGAATCAAACGGACTCACCATAACTTCATAACCTGGACAGTTTCAAATGACGAACGGGGGCTTGCCATGCTCCACTTAACGGTCCCTTGCACACGGTGTCGTCACGTCCATTACCATTCCTCATGCCATATCGGGGTCCTACCTGGATTCTCGGGTGGCGTACGTCTCCATTCGGTTGATAAGGCGAATCGGTTATTCATATTGAAAGAGAATTACAACATAGTTCAAAGTCAATAAATTCAATTTCAAAGCTAATAATGCATAATTACTTGGTCCCGGTAAAGTCGTAATTTACCCTTCTTACGGATTGCAAATACACTTTTCTTTCAGAGTTCAATAACAGCCTTGCTCACGTATAAACAACCCACTACTGCTGGTATGATTTCTTCTATTCCAAAAATAATATATCAGGTATCATTCATAAGGGTATTTTGTAACGTTCCTTAGACACAGCAAAATTTATTACAGGGGCTTATCTCCACATCGACAAGAGAAGAAGCACATATATATAAAAATTAGATTTCACAGAAGACAGAAGAATTTCTTTCAACAAACGAAAAAACACGTTCCTCCAATTCGCCGAAACGATCGCAACAATCCTCTGCTGGAAGCTGTGCTATCTTCTCCGAATTCACATTAACAATGCAGCTCCAACAGAGGACTATGACGATCGCTCACGGCATATCTATCTATCTGAAACAACAATACAATACACAAATTATTTCAAACGCACCACAAACAATAACTTCACACAACAAACAACCCTCACTACTATTACATAACCAACAAATAAAACAAAAGACTACGGATAACAGACCTTATTTGCTATTAATGACTACCCTCCCACCATCAGACACACGTGACTCATAAAACGGAACGTCACAAAGCGGATTCAAATTTCAGTGACACCCTAACACTTCGTAAACTCCGCACATCAATAAAATTGAAGCGCTGCAAGAACACAAAGCAGCGTCTCCTGTCTGATATTTTCCAGAACACTTCATAAACAACAAAAGAAAGATAAAGAATTTCACTGTATAGCACCTATTCTAGCATTTGCGAATTTTTAGAATTATTTTTGATCATCCGTGATTTTCGTTTATCTGGATGACGGACACCGGTCATTAACCCGGATAATCGAGGTTCTATTGTACTCCGACAAACTACAGGGAATGGTTCCTCACTGAAAATTGAGTAAAAAAAGGTCATATCAGCATGTATACGGAAATGTATTCTTGCCACGGTAGAAGATACAATGGAGCGCTGCCCCACTTCCGCATTATTGTTCGCCCAGACCTCAACAATATCTTCCCCAGACGTTGGATAGGGCGCGGAGGCCCTGTTGAATGGCCTGCTCGATTACCGGATTTAAACCGCCTGGATTTATACTTCTGGGGGCATCTGAAAAGACATGTATTGTGTGCCTGACCGATTTGCACACGCACCGTCCATTTCCGGACACATGTTGTTACGACCTTTTTTCACTCCATTTACGGCCAGGAACCACTCCCTGCAGTTTCTCGGTGTACTTAAAATTCACCCTGTACAGAGGTAATTTTGTTTGTCGTTTTATCACATCTAAATAGTTCTAGTTAATCTTAAAATTTAATATCTCTCATGTGTCTGTCAATGTCAAATATATTTTACCATGGGTTGCATATCTATCAATTTTTGCTAGATTACAATTGAAAACGCTCTTTTACACTGTTTCGAATTTAACTATCATGTTAAGAAGAAAAAAGAGGAATTGTAATCGTAAGCAAAATTCTTTCATATCAGTATTGGCGCGAAAAAAGTACCTCTTTGCAAAATCAAAATCTTAAAACGAGGAGATAGCGTAAGAGAAGAAGAGACTGAAGAGAGGGCGAGGGCTGTGCTGAGCTGTGTGCGTATGTGTCCAGGGTGTCGTCGAAGCGTTCGTGTTGTTCCCTAACGTATGTTTCCCTCTTCGTCCGCTACGAGCGCCGACTCCGCCGGGAGATATTAAGAGAGCCGAGCGAAAAGTGATAAGGCCCCCCGAATGGAAGGCGTTAAATTTCGGGGAGCAAGTTTCATCCAAAGATGTTTTCCCCCTTTGGCTTCCCCCTCCCTCTCTCCCCACCAGCCAAGCGCGCGATAATTTCGGAGGAAACCCTACCCCCTCCACCCTTTCCTTTACCCTTTCGGCAGAGAGCCTTCTTTATCAAAATGTTATTTTCTTAGCGCTATTTTACGATGTGTAGTGATGCCATAGCATTAAGGCGCGTTCTTTCGGCACGAGAAAATTGTTTACTATTGGAGACGTTCCCAATAATCTTACGTTATTGAAGATCGGATTGCTTTTAAACAAGATAGATCCCCCATGTAGTCTGCAGTCATTAATAAAATTTTAGATTGAGTGCTGAAATAAGTCCACATCTACAATGCATGATCTAAAATAACTGAACATCTATACGCTTAGATTCTCCTTCAAAGAAATACGAAATTAAAATGCCCCGAGTTCTTTTTGCTTTGATATCAGTTGAATTTTTGATATGTGGTAGTTTGAACATTTTTCCAAAAGAGCATATTCAGTTCTGATGAGATTTCTATAGGATTGAGAGCCGGACTCTGAGCCCTCCATAACTCAACATTCACATGATAGGGCGCACAGTCGTGTTGAAATAAGTATGGCCCTCACAATGTGAGCAGTGTGGAATTCTCTATAAGCTTCTGTCTTTGTATAAGGTTTGCCCAAATGAAAAGTGGACACTGTCTGCATATTTAATGCCTTTATTTGAAACTTAAAAGTATTCACCATGTTTGTTGAGGCATTGGCCCCATAGTTTTTGCAGCAGCCCCATAGTTTTTACTTAGAAGGATTGTGGTTGCATTTTAGAACAAGTCTTTCACTGCATCCTTTACGTTTCGTCCGAATTGAAACGTATCATTTGCAATGTGTTCTTGAGCGGCCCGAAGATCGTAACAAGTCTAAGCTGTAGGCAGGATGTTCCAAGATTTCCCACCGGAATTTCTGCATAACGTTACGGAAGACGTGGGGGCGCGTACAGGGTTTATATAAAAAGAATCGGGAACAATTTTTTCTTGGCGTGACTGTAGTTCGCAACGCGCTCGCACCGAGCGCGCCAAGCGTCAGTTGCCTGCAAGCGTTTGTTCAGGCTAGATCGAAGTTTAAGTGGACCCCTGTCGAGTGACTCGGTGCAAGCTCAAAATGCCCGAACGATTGAACAGCGGCACGCCAACAAATTTTGTGTTGGACTGGGGAAATTGGGCACGGAGACGTTGGACATGATTCGCCAAGTGTTCAAGGATGAAAGCGTGTCACAAACTGAAGTTTTTAAGTGGCACAAGCTCTTCAAAGATGGCGCAGAGGGTATGGAGAACGAGCCCCGCGATGGACGGCCGTCGACGTCAAGAACTGACGACAACGTGCAACGTGTGCGTGAAGTGCTGAATTCAGACCGGGTGAGGCCAGCCATCGCCAGAAATTGGAAATTGCATCACGACAATGCACCCAGCCTCACCTGCTCCAAGCTGACCGACTACCCGACAACGGCGTCGCGACGATTCCCCAACCCCCTTACAGTCCCGACTTGGCTGCAGAAGATTTTTTCCTATTCCCAAAAGTGAAACCCTCTTTCAAAGGACACCACCATGTGACCCTAAGTGCAGTCAAAGAAGCTTGCATGCGTACTCTTAAGGACCTACCGGAATCCGCCTACCAGGGAGCCTTCGAGTCGTGGAAAAGCCGTTGGCAAAAGTGTGTCGACGCTCAAGGGTTTTGTAGGAATATCTGAAACAAATCTATTTTCCGCTACTTTTTATACACACCCTGTATTATCGTGCAGAAGGACCAGCTGTTATGAGAGAAGACCTGGGCATTTGCTTTTGATTGATTTCCGAAGTTTCGTGAGAATACTGCAACACTGCAGAATTGATAGTGCACTTCTTTGGCAGAAAAATCAACCGGCATTGGTCGAAGATAAAGGTTAATATCACCTTCCCTGCACTGGGCATGCCTTTGGTTTCTTTGATGAGCATGGTCCATGCTTCCACTGCATGCTTGTTTTCTTCGGTTCGGTTGTGTAATGATGACACCACGACTCATCGTCTGCAACATTTCGTTCGAGAAATGTGGAATCCTCGTTAAAGCGAAGCAAATATTGCAAACTGAGGCCCCTTCGTTTCGTCTTGTGATCAGGGTAAGGGGTTACCCACTGCGCGCACACCTTTGTATTGTGCAGATGTTGGCGGAAGGTTGTTTGCACTGAACCTTTACGCAGGTACAGTTGAAATTTCACGCGGTCGTAACTCTGTCATTCACTCTAATCATTTCATCAACAGCGGCTACGGATCCAGCATCTATCGCGATTTGTGCTTGACATGGCCTGGGCAGATCCGGTGTTGATGTCTGAGCATCACGGAAACTCTACACAAGTTGTTCATAGCTGTTTGTTCTAAAAAGTGTTCACCATACACAGCCTTCATTTGACAATAAGGTTAACATTCTGCTCACCTTCCGCCACTAAAAACGCTCTACTCCTCGCTGTTCCGTCCTGGACGCATTTGTTTTTTACACCTCCTTCTTCTAATGCTCTTTGTTTACACGATTAGGTGACGTAGCAATTTATGCACTCCGATACACGTCTAGAATCTATAGCAGGTATGGGACGCGTCCACTTTTCATTTTGGCAAATCTCATAGTTCTCTTCACAGGGGTTTAGCCCAACTATGAGAAATACAGCCAAACCTATTATGACCTCGAAGCGTATGTTTTAAGTTAAAAGTGGGGCATCCTTTACACACATAAACCTCTAGTAGAAATACTTCCCTTGGGCTCTCTCGATAGCAATTCCAAATTGGTGATACATCATCTTCCAATAAAAATGTAAATTCCATGAGTCTCCTTTTATCGTACGTTTCATTATCACTTCATTTTAGTTTCGTCGGGCTTCGTTTCATTTTGTTTCGCCCCCCATTACAGGGCTTCATTTCTCTTGTGTGGGCCATGTCGTTGTCGTTGTCGTCGTCTCTCGTTTGCATGGCTCCCTATTCCAGTCACGCAGAACAAGGGCGATATTCCGGGAGATCGCTCGGAAAGCCATTCGCTACTTTTACGGCGATGGAGACAACCATTGAGCGCTAAGAGAACACGATATTAACAGCGGTTCCAGTACTTCCGGTCTTTGTAGCCTCAGTTGAAGGAGTTTCTGCCCTCTTACGTCACAATAACTCTTTGGCGTCGGCCCCCCCTCAATTGTCGTCGTACAACGGCGAACGGCGGCGCTTTCCTTGTCGGCCATCGCTCTGAATCGTTTCGTAATGGCATTTTGCTTTAACTTGGGGAAACGAAAAGGGGGTACTTTTATTTCGAGACGGCCGCTATAAACCCTTATCTTCATTAAAAGGAATTTTCTCGCAGAGGTGCTTTCTAGTTTTTCTCTAGCTGAGTTTTGGAATACTTGGCTACTGCTCGATATGTAATTTTTGAATCATTTTATGGGCTTTTGCGTGTTTTTTTTTTAGCTTGAGAAAGAATGAAGAAAGGAATCTTTTAAAATTAGTCCATTGGCTTTAGAAGTATTTTCTTCGTTTCCTGCCCGCATGAATATGCGATGAAATGTGCGGGTGTCCTGAGGCATAAACATTCGTATTATACGGGATAAGCAAAAACATTCTAATAAAATCTTGACTGTTTTTATTGAAAATACACACACTGGCCAGTCAATTAGAAATACATTAAATTTGTTTTAATCCACTTTTCGTAAGAAAGTGTACACGGCAAAGTAGGTTCAGGTCATGTGATTCGAGTGTATGCTTACTACCTGTTAAGGAATTGGCTGAGTCTAATCATAGAATGTGTTCAATATCGGGGAAAAAAGGAACTGATTGATTTCGAAAGGGGGCTTATTATTATTCTTGATGCTTATCTAGCTGCAGCTACGATTGAAAAACAAAGCAGCTGACTGGACTATCGAAAGGTGCGTTATCCAGAGTATTCACCTGTTGGATAAATGATGTAGTCTATGTCTAAAAGGGCTAACTGTGCCTCAAATGCCATCAATTATGAGCGAGACTTGTTCGAAGGAACAGAACATGCACACAATCACAATTGACCAATGACTTTTTCCAATAAACGGAAACTTAAAAGTGAAATGCACAACAGAGTGAGGAATGCATAAAAGAAATTACGCCTTTTACTATAGAAATTCCACGAAAAAGAAATAAAAGTTCAACTTCAAATTCATAAAAAGTGAATTAACTTTGCCGTGTTTGCTTTTTCGCTTGTGCTTTCTTTCAGCCAATAAGAGATCATAATTCGTTGACATCATAAGATGACTTCATATAATGCACTTTTTTTCTTCTTTTGCGGATTTAATATGCATGTCGACCATGAGCTTCGCGTATCAACACAGCTTTTTATTGAGGAGTTCAATACATATCCCCAAATATACAGGGTGGACACAAAAATGAGCCCACCCCTTTTATTTTCGTAATCGAAGCAGATATGTCAATTTTGATGAATTCAATGAATAGGAATTGTGGGTGATCTATCCCATAGAGCACTTTTCATCATCCCAAATATGCAACTTAGGACACATTCAAATCCTATCTTTAAAACCCTAACAGAGACACGGAAAATTCCAATTGAACACTTGTTCAACATGAAATTCCGGACAAAACAAAACAAAATTTCCAAAATCCGATGAACGGATCACCAACAATCACATGTTGAATTTATTAGTTACCTCCCTATACACTTCACAAAGACATTTGAATGTTCAACATGCAAATCAAGAAATTATCAAAAATTACCATAATAACATTCACTTTCATGAGGAAAACCAAATAAAAGGCATGTGCCAGCATATAAACAATTCCAGAATGGCAAGCTAGACTGATCCTGAAATGGTCAACATCATCTTCTGCTTTGGATTGTTGGCGGTTTTTGGAAAAAGTTTTTGTCTTGTTGGGAATTCCACGCTGAACAAGTGTTCAATTGGCATTTTTCGTGTATCTGTTGCGGTTTTTAAGATAAGATTTGAATGTGTCCTAATTTGCATATTTGGGATGATGAAAAGTGCACCGTGCGATAGGTCACCCACAGTTTCTTATTTATTGGATTCATCAAAATTAACATATCTGCTTCGGTTACGAAAATAAAAGGGCGAGGGGAGGGGTCATTTTTGTATCCACCCAGTATAATAAAAAGGCACCCTCAAATTAAGGGTGCCACCTTTAAAAAGGGATATATTTGGCAATCGTGGAGCACGATAAAATAATTAATATTGACCATGTAGGAGAAATGAGAATGAGTGGACAGTGGTGTCTACAAAGTCGTGATTGGAAACGGGTCATGCAGTCCGACGAATCACCTTATATGTTTTATACCGACGATGGAGAGAGGGTGTACCGGTCGCCCGATGAAGCAATGGATCCAGCATGCCATAGAGCAGAGTTTCTAAAACTTTTCTTATTTGCGAGCCATTTTACCAGAGCAAATATTTTCGCAATCTCTAATGGTCTCGCGACCCAAAAGTCCCGATTTAGATTACTCAATGTACTTGTAGCGGTTTCATAGTATGGAGCTTCTACTGAGATGGAACTGGCCCCTTGATATTCATGGAAGTACCTGAACATTGTTGTCGACTAAGTACAGCCTTCAATGTTGCAGTTTGATGCAGCATATGAACGACGAATGTTAACGAGCACGAAGATCATTTTCGTCATATACACTGGAACCGCCGTATATCTCACCCCATAGAGAACGTTTGGGACATGCCCGAAAAACAAATTCGAGAGCAAGATCTTCTTCCGACAAAAATGCTAAAAGAATAAGGCAATGTCTTATGGTCTCCCATTATTGATTATACCTTATTGACTGTAGGCCAACCGCATATTAACTGTAATTCGGGCCAAAGGTGGTCAAATAAAATATTAAACCGATGACCAAGTTAATATGAAGTCCAAATTTGTTGCACTGTGTAATTAATCGATTTCTCCTCAAACGGTTATTTCAGAACGTACAGCCGATTGACCGTGACATTGGCGAATATTTTCATTTTAAGATTATTCGGCTCTCATTGGTGGTTTTAGATCATCTTATCTGCCAAAGCTTTTGCTTTTCTTCATTTCCCCCCCTCTTCTGTTCCGTCGTCTCTGGTCTCTTCTTCGACGGTTAAACACTTTTGTTCTCCTCTAATGGCACGCTTCAGTGCAGTAAGAGATTTATTTTTCTTTCTCTTTCATTGTGGAAATAAAAACAGGAAAAATTTCTCCATTAAAACAACGGGTGCTGATTGAATGAAGGAACAAGTCGAGCGAGAAAGAACCGTGAGGCGAATCTTTTATCGTTTCAGTCTTTCTTTCCTTTTCTTTTCTTTGGGAGGAAGAGTTTGAAAAGAAGTGTCTGTGAGGGAGAGAGAAAAAAAATGTGTTCCAAGTTGTGTCTGTTGATCGACTCGGATCCAGGAGCATATTTCTTTAGCGCGTGACTGGTTCACGATTCTGAGATCACGACGTGAGCGTTGCGAATTTGGACGTCAGCTACGCTTTAAAATGCTATCTCGGGCTGGAATAGAGAGAGTAGAAACACCAAACGGAATAGGATCTTAGTAAAGGCTAATCTTAAAATACTGGCTCTTTTTATTATTTCGGCTAAAAAAAGTCATGTTTAATAAATGAAGAGACGGTTGAAAGACCAGCATTGCTTTTTATAATTCATACATGACACACTTGAGAAATAAATCTATTAAAATCTAACAATTCTGAAAATTGACCTTATAGTTGAGCTTAACAAGGACCCCTTTTCGATGTTATACAATTTTCGAGAAAGATGACTTTTTTATAGTTGCAAATTGTTTTATATCCTACTTATAGCCCAAAGAGTGTACAGAGGAGTATTTTTCATTCCCTTTTAGACAAAGGAACTCTTTTCCTAAGGTATTCTTATATCGCACCTTTCGAGAATCTACAACTGATCAAAAGTATGGAAGTAGACTGATCAAAAAAAGTATGGAATAATCCGAGAAGCGTTGAGAAATGGATAGAAACGTTGCTGTTTAGAAATATATTAGATTGAAATATATTACACAATACTTTTAATCTGACACGAAATAATAGATGAAATATTGGTGTGTAACTCACATACAAAAAAGGAGACGCCTATATTATTAAACAAAACATCTACAATGAATTAACGATAGAAATGAATGAACAAAAATATGGAATATGCTTTAGGGAGGGACGAAAGTATGGAATAACATAGTGAGATATTTCATGAGCATGCAATTCACTTAAGATTAATGAAAGACGTGACTAGTATGTCAGCATTGTTTCGCCTCCGATGATGACATTATGTCGAAACGCGTTAGGCAATAAAAACTGTTTCCAGTATCAGCTTAGACCTTTGTTTTTATAATTCACTTCAGGTTAGATCATTGAATACCAGAGATGTAGAAGCACATTTCAAATTTGGTACTGTGTAAAAATTGCGTTCATTATGGCAAAAGGAAAATAATTAACTGATGAAGCAAAAGATGCTATGTTAAACTTCACAATAAAGGAAACAGTCAACAGAGAATTGCAGAAATTATGCAGTGCTCCCAGGGAACTGTCCCTAAAATACTGGCAAAAGTCAAACAAACTGGAAGCGTAGCAAATAAAAAGAGAAGCGGTCGACCACGAGCCACATCCAATCGAGATGACAGAAGGCTGATTCAATTTGTGAAACAAAATAGTTTTAACTCGTCTCATGATATCAGTGGACATTTTGCAAAGATGTGAGCGATAAAACAATCAGACGCCGTTTAAATGAACACGGTTGCAGATCACGGAAAGCCATAACCAAACCATACATGACTGCTAAACATAAGAGATCGTATATGAAGTGGGCGAGAACGTACAGAAATTGGTCCGTGAGTGATTGTAAACGAATCATCTTTACAGACGAAACGAAAATATGCCTTGGTCACGGAGACAATGATGGTCATTTTGTGCGGAGAAAATCGGACGAGAAATAATCACCTGATTATCTTGTTTCTGCTACCAAATTTCCGAAAGGGGTAATGTTGTGGGGATCAACTACGTCTAAGGGTTTAGGAGAAATGGTAATTCTGACGACCAATGTGAATGCCGATGTGGATATTGAAATTGACGGAAAATTTATGATGACAGCAGAAGCTCACTTCCAGGATGAACCATTTGTCTATCAAGATGACAACGCTTCATGTCACATGGCAGGGAAGATTAAAACTTTTATGCACGACCAAGGTATTGACCATCTCCCATGGCCAGTCAGTAGCTCTGACATCAATCCCATTGAGAATGTCTGGCATGAACTGAAGAAAATGGTATGTGAACAGAAGCCTACAGATTTCCCACAACTGATCTTGTTGGTGTTTTTTCAATTGATAGAACCGTTTAGGATCAAAAGTTTCAAAATTTTTAAGTTTCAAAAATTCAAAATTTTTAAGTGCACAAGTAAACTTTTGGGGGCAGCAGTCCTATGTGGTCTATGCGTGTGTATTGAAATATATTGGATTTTTGAAATTCTGACTTCGGATTCTTAAAGACCATTAAAAAGTAGAATAGGAATGTCTGTAAGACCCACTCTCTATCTTCTCCATCGATAAAATTGGGTTCAAAACTTTAAAAGTTCCGCACTTTCAGGATCAATTGAAAAAACACCAAGATTAAAATATTTCTCAAATATTGTGTACAATCTGAATATACCATTAAAAAGAGGCGTTCTATTTAAGATTTCAAAGTTACCCCCCCCCCCTCACAAGGGGAAGGGGTAATTTTTTAATTAATGAATTAAAAATAAATAATTCACTTTTGATTTTGGACATTTTTTCGTACAATGCTTAGTTGGAAGCCGTGCATTCTTAGTATGTTTCCACCATACAAGATGACTCTGTGCTTTTCTGTTGTCGCATGGAGAGCAATGTTAAATCAGTTCTTAGTCGTGCAAGGCCACTTAAAGAGTGTGTGTAATTCGACCATTGCGGGACTGGGGATGGAAGAATTCGAGCACCCATCATTCTCTCCTGCATATGATTTTGACCTCATACGAAAGGTAAAGAACCATTAAAGGAATCAGGAGACGACCAGATTCACACCTGGCGAGGAAATTGGTGAAGCAGATGTATTCGGCGCCTCCCACATCTTTGGCCGCGTGTTGTGGACGTTGCAGGGGACTTCTTTGAGACCCTTTAGAACGGGTATGCGTGCTGTAAAGATTCTGGAACTGAAACTGGCAATGTTATTCAACTACTTTAATAAACATGAGGAGCATTATGATGTCGTGTTGTTAAATGTCCGTACATTTCGTCCATTCATTGTCCTTTTATCTGTATGTTTCACATTTTCCATCCGCGCTCGAATTCTCATCAAAAAAAAAATTAGTTGCCATGATTTATGCCCCAACCCTCGTTGATTTCTGAAAGCCTATATTTTGACTAGTTCTTGTAAATAAAACAACTGAAACTGAAAAGTTATTGAAAGGCAAGTGCTTGCATACAAAGCAACTCAATAGAAAGGATGAGGGAAATTGAAAAGCTGTTTGAATGTAAGCTAGCACGACCGTCGAGGAAAATTCAATAAAAATTTCGAGTAAAACTTACTCTACGACTGGTTAATTGGTCACTCTTCGTCAACGAACGTTATATGCTCGTACACTTTCTCGGTGAATAATTTTAGACATTAAGTGGAGCCTTGTTTCATTTAATGTGGCAGGAGATGAAAGCGAGGCAATCCAATTGAACTTTTCGGAAACACTTTCAACTTTTCTGCAGCTGGCCGACAACAACAAGTTTAATAAAACAGTACAAATGCTCTTTTCGACTCGCTTTCCTCCAGTGACACGCGCCAACAAATAAATTTTTCATGTGGAAATGAAAAAAGGAAAATTTCCAGTCCGACTTCCAATGGAGTGATGTGGCAGTTCAATACAAATATAGTTTCGGGTGCGATTGCAGCAAGGCCATTATCGAAAGCTTTTACTCAATTACCGTCTGCTGAGTGAATTCGTTCAATTTTATTAAGTAGGACTCGCATTTGGAGCACCATTTCAGGTGTTCCTCACGAGTGCCTAAGTGATGTTTAATCAAATGTGACGTCACGGTCTTCGTACTGCAAAGAATGCGAATTATCCTCATTAGGAGGACTCGATTGTCAACAGTGAGTCCCGGGAAAGAGAAGAAAACCCCCACCATGACGGTGAGGCCGACGAAGAATGTTTCGACGGATAATGAGTCCCATTAAATTGCATCTCTCGACGAGATTCGGAACCCCAGTTTTTGGGCTGGTGGCGTGTTCGAAAAGGACTTCGATCTCTTTTAAAGTGGCATTGTGGCTGAGTATTCGTTGGCCCATGAATCGGATGGCTGCCTCCTGAAGACTTTGGAGGAACAAAGAGGACGATGGCACGGAATACAAAAGGAAATCGAATCGCCCTCATCCATTTAATTTCCAGGGAATTCATTTAAAGGCGTCATCCTCGAGAAACTGACTTTTGAGTTTCAGTTGATTTTTTTTTTCCATTAAACTTTTCGTGATCTTTAATTTTGGTCAATTTGTGTCATTCTAAGCAAGTCTTCGTAATTGATCATTGAATTGTTTAGCTAGCTAATACAGTTCCCACAAAGTTAAATTGGGACCATATATGGGACGGATTAGATACTGTGAATGATACGAGGGTCACTCCAAAAGTAATGCACAATATTTTTTTTTAATTTTTGTATTTATGGAGGTCATAGATACATATTTTCCGCTTATATTCAAATGTAGTTTTAGTCATTCCTGCAGGATGACTGTTGTACTGGACATTCGTCAGAAGCAGTATGTTGTGACCGAGTTCCTTTGCTGTGAGAACGATACAGTGGCACAAAAGATTGAAAAAGGTGAATGGAAATGAAGCTATTAGTCACGATTAATCAGTGGGGAAGCAGATTATCAAGTGAAAGAGGCCATGCCGATATTCGTGCAGATATATACAACTTCTACCGTGCAGTTACACACGCCCGCGTTCCAAGGTGGCGTAAGACAGTTGAAAGATGTAGTAGATTCATGGGAAAAGGCTCTAGTCGGATTAGCACGTTAAAATGGCTCCCATGTCAAATGATTTGAAAACATCTGCAGAAAGATTCTGATAAAAAAATATTTTTGAGATACTTTTATAACCTCTATTCCCCTTATCAAAAAAAAGAAAAAACTTAGTTTTTCATATTTTATTATTAAGTACCGAAAGGTGCTTTATGCTATCAGTGTGGGGAAACGTGTCTGTCTGTCTGTCTCTGTCTGTCTGTCTGTCTGTCTGTCCGTCTGTCTGTCTGTAACTCAAACTCCTCCGAGGCTATGAAAGATTTTCAAAATCTGTTTTCGTCAGTCGATGAATATGGTTCATGGCACGAACCAGTTGCAAATATTATCTAAATCGGTTCATTGGCACGTGCATAAATGGTACCTCTATTTTCCCGCCTAGCAATTTTCTATGGGAAGATATATTGAGTAATATATCAAACAAATTGTAATGACGAGATAGATGCGGTTATTCATTACTAATTTCGTCAGTCGATGAACATGGTACATGGCATGAACAAATAACAAATATTATCTAAATCGGTTCAATAGCACGTGCACAAATGGTACCATCACGACCCCACCTAGCAATTTTCAATGGAGAGATATATTAGTTAATATGTCAAACAAATCGTAATGACGAGATACAAGCGAATATAAATTACTATTTCGGCCATTGATAAATATGGTTCAGGAAATGAACCATTTTGAAAATGGTTGTAATCGAAACATTGGCACGTGCACTAATGGTACTCTTATGACACCAACAAGAATTTTCAAAGATAGGATATATCAAACAAACAGGGATGATGTATCATAAATGAATATAACGTAAAATTAATGATAGTCCAAATTGGTTTCAAGGAACCTGGTTTAGTGGAACCATGATGGTTCATTGGAACTTTCAATGCTAAAATATGGCATGTAATATATCAAACGACTTGTAATGAGGTGTCATAAATGAATATAACGTAAATTAATGATAGTCCAAATTGGTTTCAAGGAAACTGGTTTAGTGGAACCATTCTGGTTTAGTGGAACCATCATGGTTCATTGGAACCTTCAATGCTAAAATATGGCATGTAATATATCAAACGTCTTGGAATGA
>JAHWFO010018671.1:2438612-2495170 GCA_023313115.1 Rhysida immarginata | reverse complement strand
TCATTGGAACTTTCAATGCTAAAATATGGCATGTAATATATCAAACGACTTGTAATGAGGTGTCATCAATGAATATAACGTAAAATCAATGACAGTCGAAGTTGGTTTCAAGGAACCTGATTTAGTGGAACCATGATGGTATCGTGGAACCATTATGGGTCATTGTAAATTTCATTGCCAAAACATGGCATGTAATATATCAAACGACTTGGAATGAGGTGTCATGAATGAATATAATATAAAATCCATGATAGTTCAAATTGGTTTCAAGGAACCTTGTTTAGTGGAACCTTTATGGTGTAGTGGAATCATTATGAGTCATTGGAAATGTCATTGCTAAAATATAGGATGTAATATATCAATCGACTTGGAATGAGGTGTCATGAATGAATACAACGTAAAATTAAAGATAGTCCAAATTGGTTTCAAGGAAGCTGGTTTAGTGGAACCTATATGGTATAGTGGAACTATTTTGGGTCATTGTAAATTTCATTGCCAAAATATGGCATGTAATATATCAAACGACTTGGAATGAGGGGTCATGAAAGGATATAACGTAAAATTAGCAATAGTCCAAATTGGTTTCGAGGAACATGGTTCAGTGAAACCATTATGCGTCATTGGAAATTTCAATGCTAAAATATAGCATGTAATATATCATACGACTTGGAATGATGTGTCATGAATGAATATAACTTACAATTAATGATAGTCGAAATTGCTTCAAAGGTAGGTGGTGTAATGGTCCATTAAAAACTTACAATGTTAACATAGAGCACTTTAAAATTGAGTTTCGCGAGTTGTTTAGTTTAACCTTTCGGTACTTGGTTATGTCATTTCTTAATGGTTTATTAAGTACCGAAAGGTGCTTTATGCTATCAGTGTGGGGAAACGTGTCTCTCCGTCTGTCTGTCTGTCTGTCTGTAACTCAAACTCCTCCGAGGTTATGAAAGATTTTCAAAATCTGTTTTCGTCAGTCGATGAATATGGTTCATGGCACGAACCAGTTACAAATATTATCTAAATCGGTTCATTGGCACGTGCACAAATGGTACCTCTATTTTCCCGCCCAGCAATTTTCAATGGGAAGAAATATTGAGTAATATATCAAACAAATCGTAATGACGAGATAGATGCGGTTATTCATTAATATTTTCGTCAGTCAATGAATATGGTACATGCCATGAAAAAATCATGAATTTTGTCTAAATCGGTTCATTAGCACGTCCACAAATGGTACCATCACGACCCCCACCTAGCAATTTTCAATGGACAGATATATTAAGTAATATGTCAAACAAATCTTAATGACGAGATACAAGCGAATATAAATTACTATTTCGGCCAATAAATATGGTTCAGGAAATGAACCATTTTGAAAATTGTTGCAATCGAAACATTGGCACGTGCACTAATGGTACCTTTATGACACCTTCAAAAATTTTCAATGATAAGATATGGCATGTAATATATCAAACAAATTGTGATGATGTATCATAAATGAATATCACGATTTGGAATAAGGTGCCATGAATGATTATAACGTAAAATTCATGATAGTCCAAATTGGTTTCAAGGAACCTGGTTTAGTGGAACCATGATGGTTCATTGGAACTTTCAATGCTAAAATATGGCATGTAATATATCAAACGACTTGGAATGATGTGTCATGAATGAATATGACGTAAAATTAATGATAGTCCAAATTGGTTTCAAGGAACCTGGTTTTTGAACCATTATGGTTCATTGGAACTTTCAATGCTAAAATATAGCATGTAATATATCAAACGACTTGGAACGAGGTGTCATGAATGAATAAAACGTAAAATTAATGATAGTCCAAATTGGTTTCAAGGAACCTGGTTTAGTGGAACCATTATGGTTCATTGGACCTTTCACTGCTAAAATATGGCATGTAATATATCAAACGACTTTGAATGATGTGTCATGAATGAATATAACGTAAAATTAATGATAGTTGAAATTATTTCAAAGATACGGGGTTTAATGGTATCATAATGGTCCATTAGAAACTTCCAATGTTAACATAGGGCGGTTTAAAAATATAGTTCCGCGAATGGTTTAGTTTAACCTTTCGGTACTTGGTTATGTCATTCCTTAATGGTTTATTTTATTATTATACAGCCATTTCTTCATTTTTAGAAAAAAACAACTTGACAGCTCTATAAAGGTTTAACGAATTAACAAAAATACGTCAAGGCGCAATTTGAGGAATGTATAATTTTTATTCATTTCTGCCGTTTTCCGTTTCGGAGGAATTAGCTGCACAAAATTTTTTCAAAGTTTCAACATTTCGAATCAGGAGTTTAAAGTCGATTTCGGAAAAAAAAATTTTGAGTTTGGGAAAGGAACATATAGGCCTTCACTCTTAATGAGTATAGACCTAAAGTACGTTAATGAAGGATTTTTTGTTTCTTTCTTCATTTGATATTTTTTAGGACACTTTAGCGCAAATTTTAGACTTGAAAAAAATTCTTTTTGACAAAATGAATCTTAAAGAAATTAAGTAGTTTCTAAAATAGCTGTAACCTTGAAAAAATCTTATTTGTAGAAAATTTAATGTAATATATTTGAAAATTTATACGCAAATTTACGAGTAATACGATATATTGAAAAATAAAATTAAAATCAAATTTTAACCTTTTAAGCAACCTTTTAATTAAAATAAAATTAAAATTTCAAAATTCAAAATATCTTATTCAAAATAACCTAAATGAAAAATTAATTATAATTTCTGTGAGTTTTTTTTTATAATTATAATTTCTGTTAAAACGTCTCTTAGAAATTGAAAAGGGTCAAATTAATATAAACGAACTCGTTAAAGAAAGCACTTACTTAATGATTTATATACAATATAATTTTATTATTTAGTAACAATTGAACACGCAGCTTTAAACTTGTCATCGTTGAAACGAAGCGTTCTTCCTCCGTTCTTCTACTAAATTTTATGATGTTAAAAATTAACATAATTTTCCATTTACTTTTCATGTTATACTAACTTGATTAATTTAACTTTGTTAACAATTTTTTAAGATAGTTTCATGTGAACTTAATTTCCAAAACCGAGAAATTTAAGCAATTTAGACAGTTATTTTAAATATTTTTAAATTTTAATTATAAATTTATAAGTAAGAATTAAAATTGTTTATAGTATGTTAGTTTTTATACCATTATGTCATCATGCCGTTTAAAAGGTAAAATTGTTTTTTTAATTTTTTTCTTTATTCGCACTATATCACAAGTTTATGGGAAAATTCTCAAATTTACTACGAGGGTTATTCGTAAAGTAAGGTCCGTTTTGCAATAAAAACAAAACTACTATATATATTTGGTGCTGATATATGAAAATGGTTATGAAGTAACATTATTAACGCGGAATATGATCTATAATTAATTAAAGGTTGGTTAAATGAAAATAATATGAAGATTAATATCAAAAAGACAGCTTATTTGCATTTCTATCTTTATCCAAACAAAAGTTAAATCGGCAACATGTATTAAAATATCATAAAAAATATTACTTGTCTAATAAGTAAAAATTGTTATTGTGAACAAATACAAAAGGCTGACTCCTTTCGATATTTAGGACTTATTTTGGATCATAAGTTAAAATGGTCAAATCATATAGTTCATACTTTAAATAAGGTACGAGTAATAACAATAATTTTGCGTATGCTTAAATCGATAATTAAGAGAACTTTATTGAAGCAAATTTTTGAAGCACTATTTCAATCTGTTCTGCAGTATTGTTTACCAATTTGGGGTGCGGCTTTCAAAACGTATTTGAAACCAATTATATTATTACAACAGTCTATGATAAATTATCTTTTTAAAAATGAACAAAATTGTCCGTAAAACTATTACCAATTGTATATTTTAAGAATATGTAAATATGCACTGAAGGAAATAAATATGGAATCTTTGAAAAAAAATCCATATGATACGAGAGCACAAAAAAATAAAGTAAGAGAAACATACATAAATATACATAAATACAAAGACAAATAGATTATATGTTAGTACGATATTTCAATCTAATCCCTTTAACAATAAAAAATTGTAATAATACTGCAAAATAAAATGTTAAAAAAAAAAAGATTTTTGAAGAAAACATACAGCGATATTTTAAGACATGATTTAAACATTATTGGGGAATTTTAAATCACTTTTTATGTATCTTAATTAAATTAAAGACTTAGTAAAAATATAATATTAAAATTATATATATGGTGCTAGACTTTAAATCGTACATATTATATTGGATTTTAAAGTTTATATTTTGTACAATATTTTGAATTTGAATACTGTATAAGACTTGATTTTTTTTGCTGAAATTATTAATTTGTATTTATTTTATTTTTATATTTATATTGTATATTTATTTTAAATACAGCGATTTAAATGTGATTTAGATTTTAAACCAAAATCTCACGGGCAAAACTGCTCATTCAATTTTGGTAGATTTTGTAAAATTTGTAAAAAAAAAAATGTAAAAAAAAAAATTTCTTTACCAGATTCTATGCACCTTTAACTATTTTTCCACATAGTTTCCAAGTTTATTAAGCACTTGTCATTGTGCTCAATGTACTTCCGCATGATCACTTCATAGAAGCTGGCGCCGGTGAAGAGAATCACGCAGTTTTCACTTTTTCATCGTCGCTGAAATGCAGGCCTTTAGCTCCCGGAACAGGTGATAGCCACTGGACGCGAGGTCCGGACTGTAAAGCGAGTGGTCAAGTTTGTGGTGCTGAAATGAATGCTTTTGAAAAATTTCTTCATTTAAAAAAAAATAAATTAAATTCTCTAAAAAGGCTTAGCCCATTTCCATAAAAAAATTCATCAATGCATAGTTAAAGAACCCCCCTAAAGGTACGTGTTCCTCGGTGCGACTATCACGATGATCGTTGAGCACTATTTCTTTGTATTTCTTTCCTATGGAGCTGTTTTGCTCCGAGCGACTGCCACTAGAGTCGTCAACGATGATCGTACGTCTTGAATAGTCGTTCAGGAGAAGGGTGAATATAATCTTTAGTCGTTAACGATTTTTGTTGTGAGAAAACTATGTGCAGACGTTTTCTGACACCGATGATGAAATTATTCTCGAAGAAGTGGCGCATCACTGTCACATGCGTCCTTCAAGGATCAAAGAGTCAAGATAATATATGCGCTGAGATTGCCAATAAAGTTGGAAATCATATTGTTCTTTAGTTGTTTAAATACTTGTATATTTTCTTTGTATACTTAATAATTTCAATGTAAAATGTTTTGACGAAAGTGCACCACAAAATGAACAAAATTTTACTATATTCAATAACTATATTATGCAACATTGTGTAAATCGTGCACAAAGTAGTCAAAAAATAACGATTTTTAAACGTTCATGACATTTTATTCGAAATTCAGATCAATGAATCAATGATTTTTTTCGATTTACATATGAGCTCAAACATACGGTATTTTTTGGCTCTTTTCATTATATATGTCGTCTTCCATCTCCTCAATCAAAAGGCATTTAATTAATAATTTTTTACGTCTATTCAACTCATTCTGTTAAACACAACCTTCCTCTAGAACGATCTGACTGCGAATGAAAACACGCGACTAGTGAAAAATCAAAAAACGCAGACGCTCCGAGCAAAATGGTAACTAACGATTATCGTTCAACGTTTAATCGTTGCACGATCATCGTGATAGTCGCACCCAGAAACATGTAGCTTAAGTTTGAAACAGTCTTTAGGGGAGGGGGGGTCTGGAGGGGGAATAGTAAATAACTCCAAAAGGATAATCACAGCCAAACAAGTCATTTACAAAGAAAAGTCGCCTTAATGAAAGAAGTCCGTGCCTGTCAAGTTTATTCAGTTCGGTTCGCTGGTTTGAACGTTACAGCCCTTTCTAATTTTTAGAAAAAATTAATATCTCTAAAAAGGCTTACCCAATCGACATAAAATATACGCTAAGGCACAATGTAAGGTACCCTTTAGGTAAGTACAATTTTTATTTGGTTCTGCTATTTGCCGTTTCTGAGGAGTTAGCTGCAAAAAATTGGTCAAATACTTACAGACGGATTTTTTTTTTTTATTTTGAAAATTTCAACATATCTTCTCGAATCATGAGTTTTAAGTCGATTTCAGCAAAAAAAAAAATTTTGAGTTCTGAAACGAACACATAGGCCTTCACTCTTAGAGAGCCAGAGCCTTTCCCCTGGAATTTCATTGAGTCCCAGAACCGTTCAATTCCATGTTTTTGACGTAGTCTTTTACCACTGCAGAACATTTTCTCATCTGGATACGAGTTCTGTACTCTGAGGGATTCTGTTGACCGTTCCATGAACTATTGGGGGAGAACTGAATTACTTAGTCGTTCGTGTGAAACCTTTGTCCTCCTCAGGCTAATTTGGACTGTAGAGCAGATGCGACAGTACCTCCAAATCGATAACGACCACGGTATTTGATGACAGATAACGACTGATGATCCACTTTTTTGCTCAGAATATGGTATCTAGTGTAGCTCAAATATGAACTATGGGCGTGAACAGGAATCATACGGAAGTGATGTGGTAGACATTAGCAAAGCTTTAAACAAGCCCGCGAGAGAGGATGTTGCCAAGATGCGGCGAGGCCTTATCCTATTTCAGTGTCCACAAGGAAAACAGTAAATGTATCCTGATATCTTTCAATAAATAAAATTTGAAGTAGAGGTTGGGAATATTTCAAATATTTTACTAGGCACATAAATACGACAAAAACATGGATCCCTTTTTCAGAAAGAAACGGCAGAAATGTGGTTGTGTAGAAATTTTTATCCAGGGACACTTATCTGATTGATTACCAAATTTAATTAGTTCATTAGATGGAATTATAATTTTTAAGAGATCGACTTTGTATGACTATTCAGTGTCATGCCTTCAATGAATGATCATAGGCAACAGTTGAGCTCGAGTTCATTTTCTACTCTTACCTTCCCCATACGAGTTTCACACGATGAATTTTAGAGGCTTTCCTACGAGTTCATCTTGAAGTTGAAAGCTTTTCAAGATAGTGGTGCAGAATGATGAAGTATACGTGAGATAACAGATTCTTAGAGGACAAAATATTAAGAACGCAGTAAATTGGATGACTGTAACACTCCAATGGCTGCACCGGAACTTGAAGTAGGCAAGGAAGAAGCAAATACGAATTATTTTGGTGACGTTATAAGAGGTTTGAGAATAGATATTTATCATATCAGTCGAGAACTGAAGTGAATAGTTAATATTTCAATAAAACGAATGATTATAAATCAAAGCATATTTTGCAGTAGTGGATCATTTTCATCTCTCAGTCAAAAGCTCGAGAACATTTTCTTTATTTTCCTCTTTGAGTTAAATCAAACATTCAAACATACAACTTCGAAAGCAATATATATATTTTGAGAATTCGATTTTGAGAGTCAATTTTGAGAATTCGATGTGTTTTTCCAGTCATAAAATAAGAAATAAATGCTTTGGGGGGGGGGGTCCCAATTTTCTTTTTAATATTCTTAGTATCTGTTCTTGAAACACGATCGATGCCCTCGTGTAGAGTTTATTATTCCATAGATTTGCTTCTTTTTTTTTTTCGTATAAATTCTTCAGTGATCCCATTAGAATTTCGCATGGGAATTGAGAAATCTCAAAATTTGCTTTATCCACAGAGCAACTTAATAAATTTTGAAAGTCGTAGGCGTGTTTAGAAGCACCTAACAAATAATTTTTTTTTTCTCATTGTGATAAATGCGAAAGCTATTATTTGATCTATATCGTCTTGATGCTTCAGGATAGTCATTAATATAATAGCTTTCGAGACAGGAGAAATTAAATTCTATGGTAATTATAATTAAACAACATGACTCTGACATTTTAGAATTCGAAAAGAGATAGACTGGTTTAGAATTCTACACACTATAGTATCTTTCTTGTTACACACTGTAGTATCAAGCTCGTTTAATGTCTTTGATTTGGCTATAAAAACCAATAAATCGATGAGATTAGCTCTCAGATTTTATCCTGAAATTTCCAAATGTAGCAGTCATTAGAGAAAAAAAATAAAATATTTTGACTTATGTTTAAATTCGTTGAACAGTTTTATTGTCAGTTTAAAGAAAGTTAAGAAAATAATTTGGTTGTTGTACAAAGATCGTTCAAGAATGACTGAGAATTATTTTTACAGAGAAAATCTAATGCCCACAAGCACCTGTGTCAGTTTTTCAAAGTAATCCCTATGTGCAGCCATGCCGTCGTTGTGGCAATTGCCTGATACCTTTGGCAAAAAAAAGAGTTGGGCTGCTGTTGTAGCCAAGGCAGGAGAGCTTTCTGCAGCGTTTCGTTAGTCTGAACTTCTGTTCGCTACCCCCAGATATTCTTTAAGGGGCCCAAACATTTGATAAGGGAGCCAGGTCTAGACTGTAAGGAGCATAGGCAAAACCTCCCGGCCCATATATGAAAGAGTTGCTGCTATCAAATTCGCCATGAGAGGCGGGCATTGTCATGGAGAAGAACGACATTTCTGGATAGCATTCCGGGTCTTTTCTTGCTAATGGGATTGCGTACGGCACCATGAAGCAATTTTCAGTAGGCATTAATTTTGATAGTTTTATCCAAAAAATCCACATGTATAACACCTTGCCTCTGATCTTTCCAAATGATGACTGCGCTCTGCTTTTCTTGGGAAGTGGGGAATCCTTATATCGCCATTCCATGCTGTTTCATCACATGTAAAGATTGACTGCAAAAATGCATCTTTCTCTCGCAATCGACTCGATAGCTGTTCATAGATCGACACGCATGTCCACTTCTGATCAAATGTCAGCTCTCGAGGAACCCATCTCGCACAGACTTCGCGGAAGATTAACTATTACATATATTAAACGGTTGGATAGAAGTAGCTTGGTTCGACCTGTAGATGCTGCCACACTCAAGACACAATAAGATATGGTTGCTAAGGTGCCAGTCATGATAGGACGCCATAATTTTCTTTTCACGATTTTTATTTCACGTATAAAGGGCGGTTCACATTCAGCGAAGAGTTTCCCTAATCCAGGCGTTTTCTAGGCGTCACAAAGCCGCGCATACTAAAATGCGGAGCAGTTTCACATTCAGCGGGAACGAAGCGGGGACCTAGGCGAACTCCCCCCATCCTACCCAGATAGGCAAACTCCGCTCTAATTGGATGTTGGATGAGTCGTTCTTTCATCCAGTCTCTGTTGCTTTCTTATATATCATCATAACATGGCTTCCTTGGCATCGCGTACATGTATAAAACGACAAAAAACACGCTATCGGCGAATTTCAATATGGCCGACTTATGGGGCGGAAGTTGGTTATAAACAGTTGCTAAGGATTCTGAAAATTCCAACACTGTTGGAACTTCAAAACCCGTGCCGTTGTATAAGCCGCTTTCCTCCGCGAATTCGCTGAATGTGATGGCGAAGTCGCTGAACGTGAACCGCCCTTAGTCATCTATCCGTGATGAAGTTCCACTCAGTAAAACTTTACGGACAACTAAATAATATGGAGAAAGTATGTTGGTCAAGATTTACGTCAAATGGCACGTTTGAAATGCTTTCCTTTGATCGTCGTAGGCATTTATATTTATATATTAATTAAAAGAATTTTGGAAGTAATTGTATAGAAACTGTCTTCGAAGGCTGGATCCTTCTACTTGGCAAGATCCTCGGAGTCGTAGGAATCTACAGAGCCAAATCTTGGAAATAATGTGAATTTGTTTCTAAATGCTTGATTACATATCAACACGCGTTTTCATAGATTAAAGCCATAAATATTTTGAAGAATGTTCTGTAATCCCAGGAACAGTAATCGAAGTTATGTTTTACATTCGTAAGTCCAACGTAAGAATTCACGTTACTCTTCAATGTGTTTAACAAATACCAATACTGGAATTGAATTACTATTCCACGTGGCATATATTTTTCTTGACAGGCTTGTGTAGATTTGAGAAGATTGGAAGGGTGTTCTTCCTCGTAGTGTGTTTCACCATAGCTGCGCATTGAGCATGACCTAATGTCGGTTCATATGTGTCATCTTTAAGCTCTTCCAGAGAAGACGTTTTGGCTCCTGAGCCTCTTTCATAATTTATCAGCGAGCGTTGTCATATTTTCTCAGAGTTTTGACTGAATAGCTGAGCGCTTTCTCGCCGTTGAAATAATTGAATGCGTCCTTTAAATATTCATTATTTTCAGAAACGAAATGGCAGATTCTGCATCGTTTTGAGTTGGCTTAATTTAAAAGTCGATATCCTTTAGAAACGAGTGTTTCCCTTTTCGCGTTTGGACGATGCGATAAGATGGAGGAAATTATGATTTTTAAAAAACTGTGTGTGTAAAATTCAATGCGTTAAGTTGCAAATGCAATTTTCTTATATTGTTTGCCATTGTCGGACTTAATGGCATTCCGTCACAAAATGACGATTGAATAGTAATAGCTGAGAGTCCCTTATGAGCAAATTGGCAATTTATTCATGCGTTTGTTTTCAGAATAGATTATTTGTGGATTTTTGTAAAAATTAATTTTGCACCATTGGGACTATCCCTCTATAAAGTGGAGATCCGTTTTTATCCCATACGGAAAATAGTTTATAGTTTAGCAAGGTGTGTAGCCGATATCATACCAATTTATAATTAATTTCAGAATTATTGTTTGAACTGTAAATATTATATGGAATGTACCTGTAAACAACAATTTATGCAAAGAAGGATTAAGTTAACTTTCGCTAATATTTACGTATTTGTCTCTGCATTTTTACAGGGGTATTCAAAAAGAGATTGGAGCATATTTCGAACGTTACAGCAAACAAACTGCATGATAAAAACCCATTTTGTATATTAGTGGGTAGTTTGAAGCAATCTACGAATTTGTTTTTGACGAGACGGCTGTTTGTTGAACCAACGTGGAAATTGGATTCACACTTGCAAACTGTGAAATAGTTTGTGGAATCCCTTTTTCCTATAAACATGAAACAGCGTCTGTAGGTGACATTAAATAGGAACTTTTGGGCAGACTGTTCAAATTTTAACCCCTCACCCCCACCTTATCCAGTGATATACGGAATGCGTTTCTCTCTTTTACAGTTTGAAATAAATATTTGAAATGTGCTTACCCTTATTTCTAAAAAATGTTATTTTAGAATAAACTCACTCACCAAAAGTTATGGCACATCCCTCCAACCAGGTAGTAGTACGTGTTTTAATGGTACCAACTGGTACCTTTGGAACTGTCAATGCTAAGATATGGCATATAATATATTAAACAACTCGTAACAACGTGTTATGAGTGAATATAACATGTAAATAATGATAGTGGGAATTTGTTTAGTAGCACGTGCCCTACTTGTACCATATGGTACCTTTGGAACTTTCAATGCTAAGATATGGCATGTAATATATCAAAAAACTCGTGACAACGTGTTATGAGTGAATATAACGAGTAATTTATGATAGTCGGAATTGTTTAGTAGTATATGTTTTAATGGTGCTATGCGTTACATTTGGAAACTTTCAATGCTAAAATATGGCGTGCGATATAACAACCAACTCCTTACGAGTTGTTAGAGCTATTGTTATCCATAGCTTAGTTGTATCAAGAGCATATTGTTATTAGGCTTAATAGTATCTAAAACTAAATGCTATGAGACATGTTGATAATTAATAGTAGTTAATCGCTTGCTTCAATAATAGATGATAACGTAGAAACATTTTAGTAATTGAATATGAAAAAATATAGATGATTACACATAACACTTCAGCAATTGCGGCTTACTTAGTTTAACATTATGTGGAAATGTCTACAAATTAAAGAACTTTTATTTGTTCGAATATATAAAAAATAACTTCACTCTCCATTTAACCTTTCAGTTCTTCAAGTTTATTCGTTTAATTTCGCTCTATACATTTTTTTACTTAAATAGTAACTTACAATTTGATTTTCATGTTTATATATTTTCTCTAAAGTATTTTAAAATGTTTGTTTATTTTATATAATCATGTATGATGCTATAACACGAAAATATGCTCCCTTTATCCGCTTTGGCGGTAAAATCATTCTTGTTTACTTTAGGAATATTTTAAATATTATGTTTGGTAATATCGTTAATTCAAAGTATATAATTAGCGAGTTATTTTTGAGCCAGCTAACGTTGCATATGCAGTGCTGCAAGAATTTTTTTAATTGTTTCTTGTAAAGTTAATTTGTGTCCAGTCGTGAGTGCTTTGTAGCAATCGTAATTTAATAAATATACACATAATAGGTTGAATATCTAAAGACATATTAAAGAAAAGGACCCCGGTAATTTTTTCAGTAGAAAGCTAATCTGATTAATATTGGATCGTGTACATACTATTCTCTAAGTCAAAAGCTTTAAAGAGAAAATATTTTTGTTAAAGAAATGAGATAATTCTGGAACTGCAATTTAGTTTTTAATGTTTGATATGCTCGTAAATTTTGATTACAATAATATCAAGGGATATTTAACAGAAGCAAAAAATTAAGGGTTAATTATTATTAATAATAATCACAGCCATCTGTTTAATTTCCGGAAGTTTTTTATTTTTCAGTTATAATTTGTAGCCACTCCTTTTTTTCAAAATTCCATGTCAGCTGATATATTATTTAAGCCTGTATGATGAATAATAAGATAACGTTAATGAGAAATTGAAAAATTAATAATAACGAATGAGGCATCAGCTAGAATATAATGTTGAACACGATAAAGAATGAGAAAAGGTAAATTTTTCAAAATTTAAGCTTTTTATTATTTTACATGAGCATTCCCTTTTAGGGAGGGAAGAATAAAAACACAAATGAAGAGCAGTTTTCGTTCTAAATATCCAATTTTCTGATTAAATGCGATTCAGCTTCAGCAGCACTTGACTATTCCTCTCGCTCAGTCAGCATGGTCTGCAGCAAGGAAGTAGTTATATGGAGACTTAAGCTTCATAATCCCATCAAGGGGCACGTAGCATGTTGCAAAGAATTTACACAACGGTAACACCCAAATACGTTGCGTTCAAAGTTTCAGTTCTGTTGACTTGCCTATATCCTTTTATTCCTGAGCACTATAACGTCCTTGACAAAATCTAACATTAAATGAGAGTCTCCAGATACTTTGGATCATATAGTAAAGCAAAGTGTTTCTATGCAAACACTTTTTGTGTAGCGATAGAAGATATTGTTCCCATTGTTACGGTGTCAAAACTAGTCTGGATAAAAGCCAACATTATAACTGCATTCCTCATTAGTTTAAGCTTCAGGGAACAGAAAATGGAAGTAGAAATAAATAAGATTGTAATTTATGAAATGAGAGAAGAGTGGGTGGGAAACAAACTATTAGATAAATGGATGGATACGGCGCACCATTTAAGGCCTTGGATCTCAGCCTCGATGTTTCCTGAAGAGGAAACCATTTAATTTAATTACCTGGTGACAGTTACGTATTATTTACTCTTATAATTTGGCAATGTCTCTCCGTAAAGTAAGATAGCTTTCTGTTAGAAGGAGACGAATGGCTCTCATTAGCCGGGGCCATAAACGAAAAGTAAGACGGACTGTGTTCAGGTTGGAGAAAAATCATAAATTGAAAGCGATTCATTTTAATTATTACAGTCTCCTTTAAGGACTGTCTTCTGCATTCCTTTAATCTTCTCCAACAGCCATTCGTCAAACCAAAAAGACGCTTTATAATGGGAAGAATTTTTTAAGAATTTGTCTGCGGATATATGAAGTTGTGTCGGAGTTAAAGAGCTAGAATCTAAGGCGCTCGACACTGAAATGTAGAGTAGAAGATAGCACATTTTAAGTTTAATAAGAAGAATATTCTGTAACATGTAAAAGATTTATTAAAATTATGCTGACATTCTCTGTTCTGTTAAAAATTTTCATTTCGTAGAGAATCTTAATTAAAGTTCGTCTCCTTAAGATGCCCTGGCAGAGTTAAGTATAGAAATATTCGAAGAGATGACGTATAAAAATCCTCCTAGACTCATTTTCCATTTTTAATGGAAATCATAAACTTTTCGGATGATTACGAACGGATTCTTTAAATCTAAGATCCTGCTAGGAATTGTCAGGAAACATTAGCAAAATAAACATTATTATTATTTCAAAAACAACAGAACCAAAGCGAAAATTATTTGCTTTAGGTTGGAATATTTGTTTAGAAGCCAGACTATCTCTAAATTAAACACTCACTCACTAAAAATCATGGAACACCCGCCGCCTAATAATGTGTTGGGCCCCCTCTGGCCCGGATAACGGCGGCGACCCGTCGTGAAAGAGTCTACCAGTCCCCGGAACACATCCACAGACACTGCAAGCTATACCGCTTCCAGTGCGCTCCATAACGATGCTGCATTCACCAGTTGTGTTAGTGACGACTGACAGATCGTTCGATGACGTCCCACAAATGTTTAATGGGATTGCAATCTGGGGAACGTAGAGGCCAAATCATTATCGTGAAGTCGGTACCATGTTCCTCCACCCACTGCCGTGTCACAAGGGCCGGCATTATCTCCTGGAAGATGCCGTCGCCCGCGGGGTAAAAACAGTTCATGAAGGGGTGCAGGTGGTCCCCAAGCAGATCGACGTAGGAAGTAGCACGCAGAGTGGATGTCAGATGCACCAATGGAGCCATTGCATGCCACGAGAAAACGCCCCAGACCAATATGGAGTCACCTGACAAGCGGGATCTATGGCTTCGTGTGGCCTGCGCCAGACACGAGCACGACCATCGGTCCGATACAGCTGAAACCGTGACTCGTCGAACCAGGCAACCCTTCGCCAGTCCTCAGCGGTCCAATGTCGATGTTGGTTGGCCCAGGCTAGGGATTGCCGACGATGTGCAGCTGTCAAGAGTGGCACCCGTCGTGGCCTCCTGCTCCCAAAGCCTGCAACTGCCAAGGTTCGCCGAATTGTCGTCACGGACATAGTTGTGGGACGTCCCTGGTTGTACCGCATGGTGATTTGGCCCCCTGTCGCCCTTCGGTCAGCAGTTGCAAGCCGGGTGACCCGGCGAACACCTCTGGCATCAATGAGGCGTGGGCGGTCCGTCCGCTGTCCGACATGGGTTGTAACCCCTCTAGATAGACCCTTGCAACGGTTGTGAGGGAAAATTGGAGGGTGTTGACTACATCTGATATTGAGGCATCCATCCGTCTGGCACCAACAATCATTTCCCCGTTCAATGCGTGCTGCTATTTCTGCAGCTAGTTTTGCTTACAATGATTGTGTGATATCAAGGAGTTCTGTGCACTTGCATTCCGAGAATGGAAGCAGCGGGATCTGTCTCATTACGGACAGGGAACCTTGATTGGAGGGATGTGCCATGACTTTTGGTGAGTGAATGTAATTTTCATGAAAAAAGATTAACTCGCGAATGTCGACAACTATAAGAATTGGTTAAATATTAGGGAGAATAAATGGTCATTAAAATCCCGAAAATAAATGTATGTAGACAAGAAGTATCATTCTACTTTATACTCAAAATTATCCAGTGTTTTTTTAGTCTTAATATGATGTAGTTTTCGCCGGCCAAGATCTATATCCAGATGAGATTTTCTTGTATATGGAGGGGGAAAAAAACCTGTTAACACTAAAGAACATCCAAGATATGGAACGACGGACACGGCAAGATTCAGACTAACCATAAAATTTATTTAGCAATACAGGATGGGCCATAAGTCTCCTATTACCCCTTTTACAATTCGGGTTTGAGGAAATTGACGAACAACCACCTTGTGGGGACATATTAGGCCTAGGGGGAAGTCATATGGTGCAGGTGACCGGGACGGCAGCCATCTTGAAAGCCGCCATCTTGGATGCACCGTAGGGTTTAAATGGGAAGGGGGGGAGGGTCATGGGGTACATGAATTCAGGCTAGAACTTTCCTAGGAAAACATTGGTGCAGTCCGTTTGTTCATGTCTTAATTCGTTCAATAGTTATAGTCATTACAAATGACGGTTCCCACTGTTATTTACCCTTTGTTGCAGGTGCTAAAGCATGCCATAACCACAGAGGAGAGGACAAAGTTAAGGGCATGGGGAGGGAGGAGGTCCAGGACGATTGGTCTAACGCCGATTGGTCCAAATTCCAATTGGTCCAAATTCCGATTGGTCTAAATCCCAATTGGTCCAATTCCCGATTGCTCCAAATTCCCGATTGATCTAAAAGGAGACTAAATTGACTGAATGACTAAAAAATTTCCACTGAAGATGAATTAAAAAAAAAGAGAGAAAAAAGGATCGCGCCGTCGCTCTGACCAATTAAGCCATTGTTGATTGTAGGCTTTAGCTTAATTTTTCATTTATCATTTGAATTTACTGTCATATTAATCAACACCACCTCTACTCAAAGCCTGAGCGCGAAAACGTCATACATTGTTACATCACCTACGGTAGAGTATTGTTAATCATATTTCTGCCATTAATAAGCCCGAAATTGTCCCTACCGTAGTGATGTTGGTTGCTTTATTAGAAATTTTGGCGTCGACTACTAAGGTCATTTTGCGCCTTTTACACAAGTTATATCTGTACGCAGCCCTGGACAAACGCAAACATCAATGCCCACGGCGGGATTCGATCCCACGACCAGGTGGACTGAAAACTAGAAAGCCTACGCTCTAGCCCTTTCGCCCACCTAGCCGACCGCCGTAGCTGATGTAACCTAAGTGAGTGCTCTGAATACTTCTATAAACTATACACATTCACTATGTATTTTAGTTCCTTAAAGGAAAAAAGTTTTGAATAATTCAAGTTAATTTTCTCGTTTTCAATGTAAAATTTTCAGTCATTTTAGTCTCTTTTTAGATCAATCGGGAATTAGACCGATCGGAATTTGGACCAAACGGTATTTGGACCAATCGGTATTTGAACCAATCGGGATTTAGACCAATCGGCGTTAGACCAATCGTCATAGACCCGAGGGAGGAGTGCAAGAGCAGTAGCAGCGGAATTCAGTGAACGGCACCCTGATCGACAACCTGTGTCCCATTTTAGTGTTGCCCGGCTGTTTAAGAAGTTCATGAATGCAGAGTCCGTAGCAGACAAACCTATGTGTGGAAGACCCACGACTGAAACAGACCGTAGCATAGGAGGGGATCCAAGTATAGCATATGGAGCTCCATATGTAACAGTGAGAATCGCCATTTGGAATGCCTGTAACTGTTAAACGAATTAAGATATGAACAGATGGCCGCCGTCCTGGTCACCTGCACCATATGACTTCCACCCAGGCCTTATGTCCCCACATGGTGGTTATCTATCAATTTCCATAAAAACGAATTGTACAAGGAGTGGTAAGGGACTTATGGCCCACCCTGTACATTAAGGTATTCAAAGGAAGGATCGAAGTAAATGGCTAAAATTATTCTCGTTGGTAGAGCTCAACAGAAGGAGCCAATCAATGATGGCATGCAAAGAAGACAAGAGAAATTTCTCGAAAAAAAAAACAGAATCGGGGATTGTACAGACTAATGTATAGTTACATTAATTTTATCGTTAGTCTCCATCGAAATATGAATCCGGCGTTCTATATCTCGGATGTTCTTTGGTAATTTTTTTTTTCTTTATATACAGGCAATTTCACGCCACAGTTCCTTCTTATGTTTTCATTTTATTTTTATTAATTCAATGCGTGGATAGTAGGTAGACAAAATAACGAAATGGCATTACGGTTAAGATCACTGATGCCATACAATGCAGCCTGTAAAAACATGGAAATTGAAGCATGCTTGGTGATTGATGGAATTTTATACCATTCGTCGTGTCTTAAGAGGTCCTGGAGGGGGGTATATAAGCTTCAGAATCGTGGTTTTGTTTTCTTAAGATTTGGCGACTATCTGATTAGTGAAGATTGTTGATTTACCCCATGAAGATTGGAGTAACCATGATTGGGTATTATAATTCTCGGTGAAACTATAAATCAGTGTCATGGGGTCAGCCTGATTGCTTAAAATTTATTCGTTGATTTTTTTTTCCAGTCATTTCTTATTCCAAAATGGCAACTAGGCCTCCTGGAAAAAAACAGACGATTTCACGCTGACGGAATAATCAGATGCGCGCATGCGCAATAGAACTTCTGGAGGGTTAGAAAATTAAAAATGGCTGCACAAAACTGCGAAATGCAGCTACTAAAGCATAAACAGTTTTGTTTTTTTTTTTTTAGATTTCCCACAAATAAAGACCAGTAAAATATTTTTATTCTTTAAATGTATTATTAATTACTGTTATTGCACTAATCTATTTAGTATAAAACAAAAGACTGATTTTCTCACCTTGAAAAATTGGTAATCGTGCACATCTTCTGCATCTGTATGCTTAACGGCTCTATCATCTGTATGCCTTGAATGTGGATGCATTGCCATACGAAAATATTTATCCCAGTTTAGTCAGATTATTTAATTGATGATCATTGAGAACTTCATAACGTACCCAATGTTCAGAAAAACTAATATCTGGAGAGTTCTTCTTCTTTAGGTACAGAGGATAAATGATAGCTTGAATGATGACCTGGACGCCTATTCCTACGAAGGAATTTTGCGCCATCCCAGTGATAAAATAACGACTGCTACGAGATGATAGTAGCCGTCGGGATCGACGGTTTTTACGTGCCCTCCGAAGCACGGGGGGGGGGGGGGGCAAGTACAAAGAAATCTGATAGGATTCCAGCCAGTGGCACTCATCCCAGCTGCTGGACATCCCGCTTTGGTGCAACGCACGGGGCTCACATGACTGTGTTACCTCGCTGCTGGCCCCAGAAGCCGTCTCACCCAGCAACAAGTGACTAGCCGCGCCAAATGTTGCTTAACTTCACTAAACAGCAAACTTATCAGTGAGACAACTAGGACACGACCAACCCTTTCTGGAGATGAATGACAGCAGCATTATCTACTCTCTACTCCCGGATGTAGTCACGTTTTGTTTTTGAATTAGAATCTCTTTTGTACAATTTTTGAATGTGTAATTTGTACTTCCCTGCTAATAGATGAAGATCGGCCTCCTTTAGTTTTATTAAATCTTTCGCTTGAAACACAAACGTATTTTCGCCGTTGTTAGACATAGCGCTAGCACTTTCGATACATTCGTTATCCAGTCTTTTTCTGCGGTTTGCCCGTCGGAAGCAGAACAGCGCATGCGCCGGTGACGTCGTGCTCCTTATTGTGAAAGGGTCTATTGCAGCTCAAATCATGACCTATTCGCCATCATACATAAATTTTAGAATTAGCCAGTTCAAATCATAGGCTTCGTTCATCAAATCATTTATATATAAACCCATCCAGTGGGGGTTAGGTTAGTTAGGGTAACAGTGTGAACAATAATCATCCGACTACATAGTTCCATTCATCAACAATTTGGATATATGTCTATTGCACCACTCTTTTTCCGCCACTCGGTGGTCTAGCAATATCCGTTTCTTCCGTTTTCCATTTATCTAGGTTGGTTATCATGGCTTGGCGATTACAAATCGGTCATGAATATTAGGTTAAGCACCCTTCGCACTATTTAAATGTGAAGACGCAAATAGAACTCTGGAGTGGTCATCGTCTTATATAATACAATCTTCAACAGTAGATGTTTAGCAGTTGTTTCTTACAATAAATGCTGCGTGTGACTTTGGATACTGTAATTTGTAGATGTGGTTCCGACGGGACTACCTTTATGCAATAGCTTAATCTAGAATATAAAATCTGCAATCAGAGTGATATTTTTAGACATAAGATGCCGGAACGTTATTAAGAAACGGAAAATGAACTGAAATGTTGTCGTTTATGGCTCATAACATTCTATGTCGACGTAGGATTCTTTCTTCGGAGTTTGTTTTTATGGTTGACTAGGTGTTTATTTTTTACTCTTCAGCTTCCGTTCCGGTGACAAAAGAAGGCAAACGTTGTAGAAAAACACAATATTAAAAAACAAGATGAAAAAAAAACCTCTTCATTTGGAAGGCAGAAGCCAATTGGTCTCTCCTAAGGGCTCCGTATTTTAATAGACAATAAGATTATTTATAACCTTGCTTGTAATCCCAACAGGGAGACTGGAATTTTCTCGTTAAGGTCTCTGTGGGGAAGCTTGGTCCTTTCTTTGTCTCTCTTTTTCATCTTTTTTTTTTCTTATTTACGCCCTGGGTTTAATGAAATTGAAAGTGTTGAGTTAAAAAAGAAAGAAGAAAGAGACACAGAATGAGATAGGAAAAAATGGCTTGCAATTGATGGCGCTTTTCTTACATAAAACATAGGGAAGTGTTCTCAGCTGGAGAAAAAATATGAAAAGTTCTTGATGAGAATTTCGATGAGAAGCAAAGAAGAATTAGTTCCACTCTTCTTACTGTGTTAAGATCTTCTTATCACTTCCAATTCGGAACATTCCTCTAAGAATTTAAATAATAATTACGTTATTTAGTAGAATGTAAACGCATTTAATTAAGTTGTTTGCTTTTGCGTTTAAAATTATGTTAATTAAAAAGAACGAAGAGCAAATCCTCTTAACTGGCCTTCCCACTTAATATACTCGTGTTCTAGTTGTGCTAAGTACAAAATTGTAATTATGTTTTATTAACATTTCCTTAATCTCAATTAATTTGTGCTTGTATGCTTCTTTACATTTGAAAGGATAAGTTTTACGAGTTTGAAATTTTATAAAAATTTTTATTAAATTCTACAAATATTAGAATTCCTGATTTTGATGAATATTATCGGTTTTAGATATCCGGAGTCTTAGTAGAAAAAACATTTTAACAAGAATGAAGCCATTCACTATTTACCGTATATAGAAAGGATAAGAAAACCTTTAAACCAATTCATAGGAGATAAATAGCGATATAGTTCTATTGGGTCTATGAAATGTCTTAAGTAACAAATGTATTGATTTAGTAAAGAACTAAGGCGTTATTAAAAACATTCGATAAAACTTGAAAAGGCTAAATGTTTACATTTAACTTGTGACGACTGGGTTTGAGAAATCTGAAAGATGTGCGAGTATACAGATGATTTACATAATTTGGTTGTTAATTATTCTGTCATTAAAATGCTTCATATTTGTCATAAGCATGCATTTTAAGCTACGGCCACACAGAGCGCGACGGATGGGACGGACGCTACGCGTCCAAAAAATATGCGCTTTTATTCTCTATGTAAGTGGCCACACAGAGATGCAGACGCTACGGACGCGGCGTTCTGGGCGTTTTATTTGCGCAAATATTTTCTGGACGTCCAAAACGTCCGACGTGGATGGGCATGCGCAGTAGACCAGCAATGGTGATGTGTTTATCGCCTGCAGCTAAAACTACAGCCATACCGAGCCGATGCGACGGATGCTATGTTCGCTCCGATTTGTTTAAACTCCTTTTGTTTCATTGATTATTTGAAGATTTACGTAAAGACAGGATAAATTTAAGTTTACAAGCAATAATGTTTATTATAATTATAATGAAGTAATATAATTAATATCTATATTGTAATTATTGTAATTAATTATTAATATTACGATATAACTACGGTATAATTATGCAGTATGTATTTTATTCATAGTTATTTCGGAACGATATGGACAGAGGCTTTATAATACCAAATATTAATTGTTCCTGTCTTTTTCAAAGTATATTTTCCAATCTCGTTGGTTTGCTGTCTATGTGAAACCACTATTTTTTATTCTTTTGTTTATTCTTCTTTTAATGAATTATGCATTTGTATTTATTTAACTATATAATTATTTTCTTCCTAAAAACGTGTATTCATTTGCTCTAGAAACGCCAAAATCGTAGAATATTCACACGATTGAAATCACCGAAGCTGCAAATCACCATTGCTTTTCTACTACGAATGCCCGTCCACGACGGACGTTTTGGACGTCCAGAAAATATTTGCGCAAACAAAACCCTCCTCGACGTGTCCAAACGCCCAAAACGTCCAGAACGTCGCGTCCGTAGCGTTGCAGTTCTGTGTGGCCACTTACAATGTGAATAGAGGCGCAAATATTTTGGACGCGTAGCGGCCGTCCTGTCCATTGCGTCCGTCGCGGTTTGTGTGGACGCATCTTAATTTTTTGCTTTCGGTGATTTCAAACATGTGACTATGCTACGATTAAAGAATAAAAAATAATGGCTTTACATAGATAGCAAACTATCTAGCTTCATCGTTTATTCCTGTATTTTTCAAACTATACTTCAGGAATAAAAATCAAAGCAAGTTATTCCTTTATCTTAATATTTGGCATTGTAAAGCCTCCGTACATATCGTTCCGAAATACTATGAAAGAAAAAACCATTTGGCATAATTATAATTGTAATAAACGTTGTTTCTTTACGTAAATCTTCAAAAATGCAATGAAATAAACAGACTTGTATACAAATCGGAGCGTAAATAGCATCCGTCGCGTAGCGCTCTGTGTGGCCTTACCTTTAGAGTTGGAATTATTTGGTATATTTTAAAAAATTTTTTAAAATTCTGGAAATGTATGAATCGCCTTAAAATTCTTTTGACTAAGGCGCAGCTGGTCGGATCTGAAAATATTCGTCAATCCTAAAGAACAATTAACATGTCTATATTCATGTGGATTTGTTCTTAATTTATTTCTTTATTTAACTGAATTATCCTGGATTTTGGCATAGCCTTAATATTGAATCGAGTTGCTGTGAATTTTTGGAAGGGAACTTTATATTTTTCGGCAATAAGAGTTATGATATCATTAAATTTGACACCAAACATTTCGTTCTGCAGTGTTTGGTTTCTGTTGGTTTTTTTTGGGGTTTTTTTTTACAGGACTTAGAATATCCATCTCTTGCGAAGCTCGTGCTGATGGAGGATAGCGTTCTATTAAATATTTTAAAGGTTTTTTTTTTCAAGTGAAAAGCATGAATGGTTAATGAAAAAATAAACAATATTTGAAGTGCCTTGCCTTGTTATTGAATTCTCTAAATAAATTTTAAAAATATACAAGATGTTCGAAAAGTATCTTTAAATTTCAGTAAATCATTAAGAGATGCACTGACGGTTTTTTGTATTCAATAAAGCAAGGATCAAGTTTTTTTTTAATGAAGTTGATTAAATGGCATCAGGTTGATATATTGTCATTCTCATTTCAAAATGGCTTTCAAAAGGATTTGCAACCCAGTTTCATTTTCAGCAGGTTGGGATATTGCCACAGAAGAATCTGGATGTGCCCAATGTTCTAGATTAAATATTCCCAGATGTTGGATTGGAAAAAGTGGCCCAAAAATATGGCCGATTAGATCTTCAGATATTATACTATTTATGGGTGTTGCGTCCTAGTCACATAGGGGATCAATAATTAACCTTTGTGGGACTTTCAGGATAGATACTGGGTACAGAACTTCTATGTATTCAATAATTACACAAGCGGGTCACTCTCATTTAAATGTTTATTCACTAAATAATGGGTTTCTCGTATAAATAGACAAATTCTGAGCTTTCCTCGATAAAAAAACCTGAGTCAATCACTAACAATGCCTTTTAGTCTCCCAACTTAACCCCAATTATTCTAGGAATACAATTGTCCTATTTAGCTCCAAAGTCCACTTTTTCCTGGTTCAATTCGCTGCAATGAAGCTTCATTCAATATCTCCAAATCTTGAACAGTTGTGAAAGTCAGTATTAAAATTTCATCATACCTCCAACCGGATTCCATTCATTCAAAACTATCTCGAAATGCAAGGAAACATACAGTGTAATCACTTTCAAGCTTCTTCAGTGTATTTTTAATAAATTCTCTTCTGAGCTGGCACTCATTGACTAAAAACTCTTTAAATACAGCTTAATGATGCTAATCCACCATCAAGAAGTTACAGGACACAAAACTCCGCCCAAAAACCACGATGGCGGGCCATGTTCCAAACAAAATCATGGACAGCAAAATTCCTGCTTCCTTCTGCCAGGTTTACTGTGTCCAACGTGAAAAAGGAATCCGCTTCAACAATTATTATGCCCTACCTCCAACAATTTAAAGTCACCCCAGCATTATTTCACAAAAAGGCATTCTCTTTTCACAACAAAAGGAGCTCAGTCATGAGAACATTAACAATCAAACCCAAATCATATGCTTAAGATTTAAAATTCTGCCAAGCAAATCAGATTAATACATGGCACACAATACAATATTAAATACGAATACAAATTATAAGGCGTGAGACTGGGGGCTAAGCTAGCCATCACATGGGATTACGTGAAAACCATTGTCTACCAATTCCCAGTTCGCGACATTGATGAACTGAAAAGTCTGTTTTATAGCGGCCATCGCGACTGTCGATTCTACAATGTTTCGGAAATCTCTAAAACGAACTTTTACACTCTCTTTATTGAATGCAAAAAACCGTAAATGCATATCCATTATTGTTTCGTTTTAATAATTTTCTAAAAGTATAACGATACTTTTCGGACACCCTGTACCTTACTATATAGTAGTATTCTGATTTGTTGTTTTAGTCATCATCGAAGCTAAAGAAATTTAGATTTTTAAAAACACTTTTATCATATAAGATCCGTTTTTTACATAAAACTTTAAGGGCAGCTTTGGAGTTCTAAATTAGAACTGTACAACACTCGTTGCTATTTGATGCACGGAAATAGTAGAAAAGGTCAAAACTTATTTTTTTCGTGGTGTTAACTATTTATATTGGGTACACTTTTTTGAGATAATCACTTTTAGATGTATTATTTGGAACTCTGTTAAATACCATTTAGAACAGGTTTAATTAAAAATTTCTTTCTTAATTGTTTATTCTTCTGTGAGTTAGCAAGATTTTAAAGAAGGCTGCTCGATTTTTATTTTTTAAATTGAAAACTACATTTTTCTATTTTGCGTAGTTTATTCAGTATTCGCATGCATATACAATCTTTTATCTCTGGCGGTGGAATTTCATGTAATATTAAGTTCGTTGACCACGTGAGAAGTTCGTCAAAGTAGACCCCACTTTTTCCCTTTCTGCAACTCTACATAAATATCGATTTTTTCCAAGGGATGAGGTATGAAGTACAAAATGTGAGTTGACGGTTGTGCTCGCCGAGTGAAGCGCCGCCGCCTCTTGACCCGCCTCGACGTTCTAAAACAATGCGAACCCAATGTAAATGGAGGGATCAAGTTTACTCATGGAAAACTATTTGCCCCTAAGCTGAGCCCAAGACCCATCAACCCATATTCACGAAGAGGAGGGAGGGGGTGAAGGAAAGGTGTTGGCAGTCCCAGGCCATATTGTATTCTTCTTTTATCCCTTTGCCCTCCCTTCTTCTTCCATAGTGGATGATGAGTGCTTTTAGAATGCTCTGAACTTGTGAATTTTGTCGGTGGAAGGACATTAAGAATAAAAACGTCACCGCAGCTTTAGGAGGAATCCCTTTCTCTTTTTTTTTTCCTCCTAGAGTTGAATGAAAAATTTTTTCCTTCTTTTATTTTTTATCCTCCTCCTCCTTCTTCCCAGAATTCATTGTAATTCGCCGGGGTTTTTTGCTGATGGAAGACCCTGGCGGGGATTGACAGAAAGCCAAAGCGATCCTCTCCTGCGATCCGTGAAAGTTTATATTAGAATCGAAACCGAAGAAGGAAATTTTTCAGGCGACCCCCGTTCTTCTTTTGATTTATGGTAAGGAAGTCAAGGCAATCTGCATTGAAATTTGCGATTCGGCGAATAAGGAAAGTGCAAGGTTCGAAGAACTTCATAGGAGATCGCATTATTTTAACATTTTTCCAAATTATGGCCCGACTCCCTCTTTATGCGTCCGTCTCGGGGAGGCAGAAGGAACTGCTTTAAATTTTTAATGTATTTTTTGAGAAGCTCTTGCTCTTCAAAGGAAGAGGGTAGGAGAAATCTAATTTTCACGATTGTGCCAAGCTTCTTCGCCACCGTCCTGTTTTATGGTGGGATGGGAACTTTTAGCATTATCAAGTGTCCTTTTAGTGCATTGCCTTTATCACCTGCAAGTCATCTCGAACCTATACATGTTAAAGTCTTCCGAGGAGGAAATTTTTTAAATTAGGCTTCAATAGGATTATACTAGAAATTAAATAATACTGGTTGATTTATCCTATTGCGGAAAGATCAGAACACCTCTTGGGGGGGGGGGGGGGGCAATATAAATTTGTCTATCTCTATGCTTGCATTTTCTGAAGAACTGTAACATTGATATAAACGGTTTTGTAGATTTTATTATTTAAATAGTAAATTATTATAATCAGTTTTTCATTTGTGTTGCTCATATACTTAAAGATGGTCTGCTAAAAAAGCAATTAATGTGGGTAACTGCTTAGTGGAGATGCTGCTCTTGCTGGCGACCTTGTCTTCCTCGGGTCTTCTTGCACTGACTATTGGAGAAAGCTGGTTATGGCAATGAGATGACGAAATGACATTGTGCAGGATTAATCTAAATTCTTACGTAAAAATAACTTTTAATAACTACAAAAGTAGAAGTAACAAATTATTCAGTTTTTTAAGTCATTAAAGTTTATATAAGAGCCGTGTAACTGCACAAGATTCGATTCGTCAGAAGTGAAAATTTACAAGATTGTAAGCTTCATCGAAGTGTAGGATCACTTCTTTTTTTAATATTATCACTGTAATTGGCTTATTTATCTGAAATAGCCTGTGCTCATTACAAGGCGGTAATTGACAAATTGTAGCGTATTAGATTGTTTAAACGAATCGTTGATTAAAGTTATATCATCAAATCGTCTGTCGGAAACATTTATACTTAACGTTGACGAATTATTTTAGTCATTCTGCATTTTAAAACTTGTTTTTATACTCGATAATATGCAAACCGTGTATGAATCTACAGAGGTAGTCTATCAATTGTCATTATTAAAAAGAACAAAAAAAAAAAAGAAAAACCTTACAGTTACTGTGAATATTAAGAAGACTTCATTACCTTAAAAAAGCAACTTATCCTCGATACTAGGGAGTTATGCAGTAAAGCTACACAATTCCTAGGGGCTGCTTTCGCAAATGCTTAACTACAGTTAATATAACATTGATGCATTATTTCGTATTTCTTATAATTTTTTGGTTGAACTTTGCTTGAGAAAGATTTATTAATTCACGAAGTTCAAGGATCCATGTTGAAAAGATAAATTTAAAATAATCTTGTGGGCGAAAATGCCGATCCAGTCAGAAAAAACATTTTTAATTTAGACATTTTTTCGTGGAAATATCTCAATTAGTAACCGATGTTACTTTATCTTACAAATAAAATGCCATTCCAACTCTCAAAGCGACTCTAGTGGTTATTTTGTAGTGGATTTTATATTCTGTCCGTGTTGACGCGTTCAGTAGCGTTTTAGAATATTTGCCACCTGACTGTACTCAGTTATATCGCCACAGTAATCGAAAACATTGTAGAACACAGTGTCCTCATCATTTTGAGCTGATAAGCGATAGTTGTAGGCCTTTCAGTTGTTTACTGTAACGCATGTATGAGAACTGGCAGTTTATTTTCAAAAAAGACGAGTTCAAACAGACTTTTAAAACCCGCGTCAAGGGGTGTCACAATAACATCAACTGCTCTGAGTAGAGCGTGTTGTACACATCAGACTGTTAAAACCATAGTGCGGTAAATTACAGAAAAAAACTTTATTACATTTTTTCTAAAATGATGCAGGCGCCTCCGAAATTACTCATGGAGAACTCTGAGACGTGCTCCTGGATAAAACGGAGACAAAACTCTCGCTACCATCATTTGTCATCAGGAAACTAAGTTTGGAGAATTGTTCTGAAGATATCTTGTGAGGAACATCATTCCTTTACATGTAAGTTCTCTTTATTACTACATCTAGTATCGTTTGAATTATTAATCATTGATCATATCAATTATTGAATTAAGAATCATTTTTAAATTATCAGTTTGTATGTACTGCAGGTTACATATTTTGGGGAAAGTTTTTATATTAGAAAGGAAATGCGGTATTGGTATGTGACTGATATTTGTATCACCCTGTACATACGCTTAATACTTACAGAGGGTTGGGACATAAGTCATGGCAACTATTTTTTTCCTTGTAGATATGTGAACGGATCACAAACGTATATGTGTCGTGTGGAAGTTCTGCAGGCATAGTGTGTATGCAGAACAACAGATGGCTCTGTGATAGCTAGGGCTGTGAAATCAGTCAGTTGGTGAGTGTCGTGCGAGGTGGAAGTAACCCGTGTTGAGCAGCGCGCTTACATCAAAATAGCCGTTCTCCGAGGGAGAAATGCGATGGAATGTCATAGTGAATTAGTGGAAGCCCTTGGGAATAATGCCCTACCATACCGTACAGTAGCACGGTGGATAGGAAAGTTTCAGCAAGGACGTGTGTCAACCAGTGATGAGCAACGTTCGGGACGACAGTGATGAGCAGCGTGTGGTGACAGTAGTAGGGGACTACTTTGAGGCCCAGGTTTGTCATGACAACTTTGTGTACTGTGATGTCATTCTTTTGCACCGTGAAGGTCATATTGCCCTGTATACTACCGTAATAATTTAGTGGGTTACGATATTTCAGTGCTATACATTGTCCACACATTTAGTTAACACCTTGTCCTTTCGTCTGTATGTGTCACATTTTCCAACCGGACTGGTATCTTCAAGAAAACAAGTAGTTGCCATGACTTTTGCCCCAACCCTCGTATTAAAAATACATCCTGTGCTCAAGAATTACACGATGGTCTTGATGTAGTTTTAAGTGTTCGTGGAAATTAAAATATTCGTGGTCGAGTTGTTTTAGAGCGGACTTGATATGATAGTTCATTCAATTTATTAGCCGACAGGTTTCGGAATTACTCTATAGACAGGGCAAAGTGTTTATTACTCTTTCGAATAAGTGCAATTTAAATATTAACAGAAACATGGAATAATAATAAATAAAATGTTGCAAACGTTCTAAGAAGGAGCTTTAGCTGTGACACAGAAATGATTTTAAGTTATATCAAAATTTAAAGTTTAGCTATTATTTTTTCTTCCAAGTTTGTCTATTTCAACTAATATTTGTATTTCCACTTTTGCTCAACTGCCGCAGTACAAATATTAGTGTAACATGCCTCGACGAATTGTGCGCAAATCCACATCACCAATCTTTAAAACAAACAGAAAGTAACATTTCAATCATTTTTGACTCATCACTTTGATGAGAAAGACAGGTCCCGGCACTGAAAAGTCACCTGACCAAAATAGGTCTACTACGGAATTAGCCGACAGGTTTCGTATGCTACGGAATCCATTGTTATATCGTATGCCATATCTCTGTATTTTTAACCATCACTGTTAGAGCACGTGCAATTGACTTGAAGGAGTCCGCGAAGCACTTTGAAAAGTTGACACAGCCAAGCTAAGACCTTTATGATCATATTGCTGAAAAGGAAATTTAAAAAGTTATTCCGTTTTCAAGTTATCGTGCAAACGGCGGACGTACAGACCAGGCTTGCATTCTTATAGAACTTTGCATTATAGTGCCCGGCACGAAAGAAAAAGGAAACTGGCGCATGTGGAAATGAATAAAACTCGTTCAACCAATCAGAAACTGACAGTAATCAGGGCATTACTTACTACTGATGCCTCGTTTCCAGTCCTTTTCTGATTGGTTGAACGAGTTTTATTCATTTACACATGCGCCAGTTTCCTTTTTCTTTCGTGCCGGGCACTTTAGTCATCGCATGCGTGAAGCCATTACAGACTGGTAAAAAAAAAATAAAAAGTAGGGAACGTGAACTATACCGATTCAAAAGAAGTAGTTGTTAATATAAGGAAAATTAACATAGACTTCCGAATATACGACACGGGTAAACCATTTATTAATGCTGACGCGTTTCGATATTGCACCAATCTCACGGCGAAACAGCTACAGTTAGATAGATGACATTACATCGAATTTATAGTAACAGACACCAGATTGACCCAGGTGCGCCTATGCTCCCTGAAACGTTCTATGAAGGAGCTACTAGTGGCTCTTACATAGATAGTATGATCCACAATCGGGGCATGTGAACTATATATATACACCACATACGTCAACAAAAACGGTAGGACCGCCTATGCAGAACACCTACACAAAGAACGACATCGGATGCTATCGATCGAGGAATGCATGACCATTCTAAGAAAAGTAAAAAAAAAGCAAGAAAAGTTCTTGTTGCAGGAAGAGATCGAAATTAGAAGACACTATCTAAAAGACGGGAAAAAGCTTTTGAATAATCAAGTTTCTTTTGAAAGAGATGTCATCATAGATATCATCAACGGACACGGTAGCGATCCCAAATATTCATGACGTCATAATCGCTCTCTATTAGGTCCACCTTTGGTTCCACTTGTGATTCTCATCGTTTATGTAAGTCCGCCAATCAGGAACAAGATAATGACCTGATTGGTGGACAATCTGGTCTCTGTTACCATAAATCCAAAATGTAGCTGTTTCGCTCGTGAGGATGGTGCAATACCGAAACGCGTCGGCATTAATAGGAGTGGTCATAAATGGTTTACCCGTGTCGTATATTCTGAAGTCTGCGTTAATTTTCCGTTTACTAAGACACTAGGCAGGATGGATATAATCGAGAAGAAATTGTTAGAACGAACATATAGCAAACGTTCGTGCAGTAGCTCTTTATTTCTACAGCTTCGCTACGGGACTAAACGAAGCCTGGGAATCAGAAAGACCGTTCGTAATGCCGGACGACTGTAGTGTCCCTCCTGGTGAACAATATGTTCTCTAAAAAGGTCTATAAGCAAATTTTACGTAGAATTCCTAATAATAACAATTAACCAATTGCAATGTTACTGACTGGCCTAGAACATGCATTAAATGTAGTTATGAATAAAGTCTAATGTACGAGGGGGAGGGGGGGACCCAAAAATAACCAGATTGAAAGCGCGCGGTCTTTTCTAGGCGTAGTAGAGAATTCTCCCGCTAGGTGTCTCTAGTAGAGATCTTCCCAAATGAGTTGCCCAAGCAGCGTCTGCGTAGGAGGTTAACGTTTGATCGTAGTGTTGTTGTTCTCAACTGTTCTCATTTGCCGCTAGCGAAATCGTTATGCCAGATTTGCAGTAACAGAGAGTGTTTGAAATTTTGCTTCCTGCTTGAAAAAATGGCAACGGAAGCTTACCAGATGCTTCAACAGGCATTCAAGAAAGATGCTATGAGCCGTACACAAGTTTTTGAGTAGTTTCGACGATTTAAACATGTGCGATGAGTGTGAAGATCGTGCTCGTTCTGGGCGTCCTTCATCATCTCGAAACGACAAAAACATTGAAAAAATCTGCCAAAAAATCAACCAGGATCATCGTTTCACGATCGACGAAATTTCAGAAGAGACAGACCTAGCTATTTGGGGTCTCGGCATGGACTATCGTTCCCTACCCTCCGTATTCGCCAGACTTTTTTTCTATTCCCGAGAATGATAAAAATTCTAAAAGGGAAGCGTTTAGATTATGTATGGACGAGTAGACTACCCTCCGTATTAGTAAATGCGTGTAGATTATGCTTCGCAGCGGGCACTGGACGAGTTCCAGAGGTGCTTCAAACAGTAGGAAAGAAGGCTGGACAAGTGCATCGAGTCTAATGGAGAGTACTTTGAAGGAGACTGAAAGAATTTTGTCAAAAACTTAATAAATTAACTTTTCAGAGCAACAGTCCGGTTTTTTTCGCCCCCCCCCCCCCTCGTATAGTCAGTTATAATTCAGTTCATTGTTAATAGGTCTTTTGATATATATCTGCGTTTATAAATTTCAATATTTTCTAACATTCCAAGTGGGTTTTATTGTAGTCCTTAGTGGAGATGATAGCATGTTTTCTATTGGGACAAATTTGTAGATTTTCAGACTTTGTTAAATAAAATAAATGAATAACTGTTTTTGGCGTTAACTTTAAAATTGAAAACTGAAGCGTTAATCGAGTGAAAATATGCGAATATTAATGATTTTAAATTATAGATAATTAGCAAGTTTTAATCATTCATATTGTCAATTAATGAAATCAATAATGAACATTGATTAACTTTAATGGTCTAATTTTAATGTTTTAAATTTGAAATCATTACAAAACAAATTTCTCTTAAAATTCCTATTCACTTTAGCGATTAAATTTCTCAGTAGAGTTGAGAGAATGTAAATAATCAATTGAGTATACCGCTTTTGCTCATTTTTTTTTTGTTACTTTCATTAATAAAGACAGTTTTTGGAAGAAAGACAAACATATTACTTGCCTTATTAAAATCCTTTATTTAAAATGGATTTTCCAAAATGGTTCTTCAAATTTGATTTACATTAAATGAAAATATTTGGAGTTTTTTGTTTTTTAATAATTGTAGGTTCTATTACAAATTAGATATTCATATGAGAGATTTGTTAATTTGGTTCACGTAATTCATCTTTTTTTCCATTTACAAATTTTATTGGGTCTATAAAAATGTTGTCGCTTGATCTTTCGATGCTGAATAGTTTCTGGTAAAATTTTTTCGCTTTTCCAGCCCTCCTCTTTCGATAGAGAACTTTCATAATAACTTGCACGGTCTCTCCAACACTAGATTCGTGAGTAGTTAATAACAAACGTCGAGAAAGAAGTGTAATTTACTCCGTCTTCATATAACCAAAGTGAATTATTCGACCGTGTTAGGTTACTTCCACATCCGTGCACTCATCTTAGCTCATATTGGCAGATAGCCAAGGGGACCCATCAACTTGTTAATATTATTCAGCAAAATCCCTGATGACCAGTGCGGAAATGACCTTCTCACGAACCCCCTCTGGTGGGCGCCTCAGGAAATTGGCCGAGAACGATGGGAAAACCCGGTGGAGAAGAGAGAGGGGGAGACAAAACTGGTGTCTATACAAGCACAGTGTAGTCGCTTCTTTTTTTTTTTTTTTTAATTTAAGGTCTTTAATGTAACTCTGTGATTTCAAAGTACTCTGAAAGGGATTAGATATTTTTTTAAGAAACCGTTTAATGCATTGCTGCTTGTTTTGAATGTTTAAATATCGAAACGAAAACAAAAGAAGATTATAAACAAAATAATACATTTCAATTTTTAATAGTGAAAGGGCGTTGGAGGTGGGAGGAGGGGGGGGGGGAATGAAAGGCGCGAAAATCAGAAATAAGTAAAGAAAAAAATTATTGGAATATTGCCATCCGTTCGCTTTAAGTAAGATTATGTTGGTTTTTGTTTTTTTTTCATATAAAGTTTTCCTTTTGCATTCGGAAGTTAATATCCAACTTAGGTAAAATTTAAAATGTTGATTTTTGTAATTTAAAGCGCAGCATCATTTATTATTTTTTATACCTACATCATTTCTAATATAATAAAACATTAATGACAATATCACTCTAGTTACATTAATAATAATGGTGTGATATTTTTGCGATAAGGAACATTTGATCACAACATTAACATTCTACTATTGTGCTAAGGATGACCATGGCCACATTTCCTCAATTGCATCTTCCTATGGCTGACATCGTTATACCCAAATGTTCATATCGCAACAATAGCGCACTATTACTAAGGAAAGCCTCACTTCAGGAAACAAATCGCGATATGGGAACAAATTTAGAATTTCATATACCCTGTCCAATAAATGATGAACTTGCCATGTCCAGTTAAACTTTCGATTTCTATAGCTACTTGTATTTTGCAATATGATCGTCTAAATCTTTCTGTCCGTGGCATAACTTACATATCCTTTCAGACATTTAATATAAAAGGCGAAATTAAATTAAAATTTATTTTTTCAGAAAAAATTATATACATGATCTTTTAGATTTTGAAACAATGCGGAGCAAATGCGACCTGCCGGAACAACTATAGAGTAGGCCTGCGCGCGGAAACTTCATACATTGTTGCATGTATTATGTGTATCTTGAGTTTGCCTCTTGACCCTTAGGAATCTAAAATAGCTCGAGGCCCGTCTAAAAATCGATAAAGTTCGCCAACCCTGATCTATAGAAATATAATGGTCATTCAACTCAAGATCTAAAGAATAAAAGGTGGTTTGATTCAACTCAAGAGAAAAAAAACGTGGCTTGGTCGTCAGGACAGGATATGGTAGACGGCAGGTCGCATTTGCTATTTGTTTCTTATGTAAAATAAGGAAAAATTTATCTTCGCATGACCAATATTCAGTCTTGTAATTCATCACGCAGCAACAAACAAAATAAGAAGAGAAACCACAATTCCACAAATGAGTAATTTGTGGAATTGTGATTTCTCTAACAGTTTGTCCGGTTTTTGGCACTACAGGGTGTACCGGAACGTCATGTACAAACTTGGAGGGGAGATAGTATGGATGATTCTAAGCAAAAAAGTTCATATAAACGTGGGTCCGAATTTGAACGCTAAAGGAGATATGAATAGAAATAAAAATGCCGCCACCAAGACCAAAAGTTAATAACTCGGGTTCTCTAACATCTAGGATAATGAAATTTTGGGGAATAACAGGGTACATAAAACTATGTATACCGTTAAAATTTGATCGAATTCCAAAGACTAGTTTCCGAGTTACGCAGTCAACATCGTAACAGTGCTCACATGCGAGTACTTACCAGCACGTGTTACGCCCTAAAACCCAAACCAACCAACCAACCAACCAACCAACCAACCCTTGTGGGAACCAGGACATGGCACTCCATCACTACCCTCTCCCCGTTCCCAGACTGCTGGATGTAACTTTTTTCTACGGGGATATTCGAAAGGCACCTTCTTTAGGCCACCTTAGCCAGGTAAATGGACGAGTTAAAAACTCAGTAGCAGCAGTGGGAATTGCAACGACTGATATGCTGGCTAGTGTGGCAGGCATTTGAATATCGCAGGAGATAGGCGTTTCCGAGTGACTGGTGGGAAGAACATCGAACATCTGTAAAACATTCATGAGTTAAAAAATGTTTTCTTTATATTCATTTATTTTTATAGTAAAGAATCACAGCAAACATTTTTGTGGAACTCTACATAATAAAAGATTAAAGTGTCGATAATATAAATTAAAGAAAAATAAAACATAAATTCCTCCGAAAAAGAGCCAATTCCAAGCCTATTTCCAAATGATAAAAAGAAATTACAAAACTATTAAGCTTATCCCTAACAGCACAATTATTTAAAAAAATAATTCAATTAAATTGAAACCTTAACAACCAGATATCACAATTAACGATTAGAATTTCACCCCCTATTTTAAAATTTTAAAAATTCTGAAACATTACCTAATGTTAAAACAATAGCTCTAATTGATTCGGGATAAAACAATAATATTCTATATTTTAAAAAGCCCTGATACAAATATTAATTATTGCTACCTAACACAATAAGCATTGTAAATAAGATAGAGATAATATTACAGTTATAATATAGAGAAAATCATTTTTCAAATAAAAGCATGCAATATAAATTAATAACGAATTTTTAATTGTTATTTACTCTTAATTGTTCAGTTTATTTTAATTACTGTTTTAGAGGCTACTTCAACACCTTATTCGATTTTATAAGGTATTGGAATGTTTCTATGTCCATCACATTATCAAAGATCACTGCAGTGATGATATTCGCTCGCAAATCTACGTGATCGCTATCTAATGAAGTGCCCATTTAAAAAATTTAAATTTAAAAAGAAAACTGTTTTTATCATCGAATATTTGTCCACTGTACAGCCACACACAAATCCCTTAGACCCTTCCTTTATCCCTTAAAGACAATGCCTGATATTTACATGGACTCTTACGATTAGGTAGCTATTCGAGCTGCCCAGAAAAAATGAATATAAACACAAATGTTTATTTTTCCCTTTTTAAAAGAACCTCGTACCAAATTTCCTCTACAGTTCGGTTTGTGTAGAAATTTCTTAATGAATCAAATGCGAGAGAAGTAGAAAAGTTTTGCGGCTAATTCTACGAATCAGCAGATAATTCAAATTCACACTCGTGTATCGTTAACGAGAATTTTAAAGGGTTGCAAGCGATAGAGGTATTGAAATATAAAATATTTAGTATCGTTGGAATTATTTATGGCTAAATAGCTTTCAAAGATTTTGACTCCAAATACATAGAACAGTGGCATGACTATCGTGAAAGGAAAGGGGAATAGGCGAAAGTATATAATTCGTGACTTGAAATAAAGTCGCGAAGAAAGTCGATGGCTATGGAAATGGCTTTTGGAGACAGTGAGAGAGGAGGGACTCTTTGCGCATGCGCGTTTATTGCTTCCGTCGCAATGTGTGTATCCTCCTCGTCGCTAAGCATTAGAATACGAGAAGTCGTTGGTGGATGTCGGAAGCCCGGAGAAAACTTTAATGAAATTCAAGACTGAAATCTCGTATGTTTTCGCCGATGCTGAATGTTTTATGTTATAAAATAATTTTTTTTTCTCTCCTTTAGAAGAATCTTAAAGGGGAAAGTTAAACTGGTTTAAAATTATGAGGAAATTTTATTTTTAAAATTTTATTCGTGACACTTCGTTTGTTTTTTTTAAATTCTCTTAAAATATTGTGTTTAGTTAAATTCTTTACGTAAATGGGTTGCTTTACGCAATTCACCCTGGCCAGGAACGAGTTAGATATTAAGTTCTAACGAAATTACAGGGTAAACAATAGTCGCAAAAGTGAAAATATAGTAATATTTTTTATGTAGATTCAAACTAAATGCTTGGTATATATGAAGAAATTATTCAACGATTTGGTAGCTATTAATATAGCCTTGGTTCCATTCCAGGACGCGGAATATATATTTTCGTTTATTTATGCCTATAGGATCAAACATTTTTTCTCTAAATTTTTCTTATCTCGTAGGGATATTCAATGATTTTCGAATCTTTCAATATCTCACAAGGTCATGAAATGCATTGTCTTTCATAAATTTATTTTGTATACACGCACCTGGACATCTTTTTATAAAGACAGAATTTTGTTTATTAAGTAGCGGAAGAATGGAGCTACTTATTTGTTTTCACAATGTCCGTCTGTCTGTCCGTCCCCTTCATAATTTCCGCATTTTGTGAGGTGGAAGGTTGAAATTCGGAATGTAGCTTACTATGGGCATGTGCACCTTCACTATTTAGTTTGGTTTTGATTGGCCCACTGGGGTCGGAGTTTCGGGGGCAGAAATTAGAGGGGAACAAAAGGTCTTCGCGTATTTATGCATATAAGAGTGAAATTCGATATGCGGATTCCTCTAAGCAAGATCAACATTACTGTAAAGTCTGGGCGAAATTGTCCCAATAGGGTCGGAGTTGTGGGGGTGGCAGTCACTTGCTCTTTAGAACAATGGCAACATACGACATATCATTCGATCGGAAATGATGAGAAACGAAATAAGATAAAGTTCTTTTACACTTTCTAAATATTACGTGCGAGAAAATCAGTTTTTCTATTAAAAAAAGGGGGGGGGGCTAAAAAGTGCAGATAAAAGAGTAAAAATAGATGACCTCAGCGCTTTCGCTACTTTCCTATACCTTCCTCGGGAGGATTAATTTCTTGTTCATAGGAAAGAATTGGATGCTCGGATCGGTGCAGCAAGCTGTGTCAGACGTGAACTGTGGCGATCCGTGGTAAGGAAACGCGAGCTGGGTAACAAAGCCAAGCTCTCCGTCTTCAAATCTATCTTTGTCCCCATTCTCACCTATGGTCATGAGGTTTGGGTAATGACCGAAAGAGTGCGATCGCGGGTACAAGCGGCCGAAATGAGATTCCTGAGAGGTGTGGCAGGTATTACCCTACTAGATAGAGTGTACAGCAGCACAATAAGGGAATCTTTAGGTGTTGAGCCGTTACTTCTCCGCATTGAGAGATCTCAGTTGCGCTGGTATGGCCACGTGATACGGATGCCGCAAACTGGTCTTCCTAGGCAGTTATTTTCCAAGCCGGTGGGTAAGAGACCAAGGGGTCGGCCTAGAACCAGGTGGCTAGACTACATGGAGAATCTGGGTTCGAGTCGCTTGGATATTACCAGGGAGGACATGCGCCTGATGGCGGAAGATCGCGATCGCTGGAGATCCTCCATAGGGCTGCTGCCCCCGCGACCCTAACGGATAAGCGGGTTTGAAAAGTAAGTACGTATTACATATACAGCTTAAGGATTGATTACTCGAAAATGGCTCTCCGTTTATTTACGTATAACAAATGTAGTTATACAAATTCCAATAAAGGGAGTGAATAGAAAGTTGAGGAGGCACTAAGTGTTTCGCCATGCAAATTAGGACATTTGCAAATCTACTTAACCATAGGAGATACCCTAAAAAGGTATTACAAAGTTGTTCAGCATCAAATAAGCAACAAAAAAAATCAAAATCTGATGAACGGATCACCCAAAAAACCCTATTGCAATCTCTGGAACAATGGCAATAACACTATTTACATTTGTAAAAGTAATGGCATCGTTGAAATGCCGTGCAGAATTATGTTATGCAGGTGGACGTCACATTGAACATTTTCTGGATTGACTGTAAAGACTTAATTTGTACACTTGACTGTTTGTAAGCAACAAACAATACAAGAGCCGATTTTCCATTTGCAGAGATTGCAATGAGTCTTTTGGGTGATCCGTTCATCGGATTTTGACATTTTTTTCTGTTTTATTGCTTATTTGATACTGAATAAGTTTGTAATTGCCTTTTTGAGTATCTCCTACGGTTTAGTAGAGAAGATTTGCCTATGTCTTAATTTGTATGTTGAAAACACTGTAAGTGCCACCGTGAGAAAGAGCACCTTCAACTTCCTATTCACTCCCTTTATTGAAATTTACAGAACTATATTTGTATCCAAGATAGAAGGGGGTACAGACTTTTGACTAACTCTGTATAATAAGATAGAAATATCGGATGTTCCGTTGTATTTTGTATCAAAATCCTCTTATGATTTGTAGTCGCTACTCCGACTCCTCCTGACCTTTCCAATCTCAAAGTAATCCTATTGGAGCCGACCACTAACTTGAGTTCATTTGCTGCTAGATTTTGTGGGAAGATGTCCAGGTGCCGACGTCTATAAAGTGGGTTTTGGAAAGAAAGACATGTGTCCCATGATCTTGTAAGATTTTCCGCTGTTTCTTTGCTTCCCTAAAGGCTTGTGCACACGGGGTCAAAAAACGCATGTTGCAGCTTCTTGTTGTAAACTGCGCATGCGCGTAAGAGACGCTGGAAATTATAAAATAAAGGTTCCGTTTTCATGACATCTGGATTTCACACCGGAAACACAGGAAATCACTACATGCGTCTTGACGCTGGAGTAAAACTAGAATAGACTCGCTTCAAAACAAACTGGCTCTCCCTCCCACGTTTTTTGGTATCGACCTATGCTTACGACCACGTTGTTTCAACTGCTTCTACTGTCGTGGGATTGCTGGTGAGTTGATCAGGAATTCTTTAAGAATTTTATGCGTTCATAGTAATATATTTATATATTTTTAAGAAACATTCAGTATCAGTAATGGACAGAGAAAGCAAACAGTCAGGAAACAAGTGTGGATGACGAGACACGCGATCGGTCTAAACCAATAGAAATCGGCTTCATGCATCGAAAAATAGAACAAATTCTATTTTCTGCTTCACGCGTCATGGGAGAGGAAAAAACGCGGGCCTGTACACGGCGACACGTTTTGAAGTTGTATGAAGTTCGAAGAAGCTGCTTCAAGTGGCGGTTTGACGCGAATCGCTGAATTTGCTGCCGCTGATGGTTTACACGAGTGACGCGGATAGTGGACCATTATCTACCATTTGTTTTTCTTGACCATATATATTTCAACTGTAATAACGGAACAGCATGTTCTATTCCATTTTGAAATTCTGCTCACAATGAGGAGTGTGTTAGGCAGGAAAGCCGCATATCGCGAAAATATCGCAATCAATGCAACAAAGTCTTTAAAATAAATTCCGGAGAGTTTCTCTCTGTAAGCTAAAGGGGTGATTAAAATTGTTTTAAGTATTAAAAAAATCGTGTTTCAGGTAAATTTCGGTTGAATTTTGCGTACATTTTTTCCGAATATCTGGGTTTCAAATAAAAACCGCTGGTACTCGTAATATTAGGGAATTGAACAAATAATCATTTGGGATCGGGAAACGAAAAAATTGGTATTAATCAAGTTTTCGTCTTAACCAAGTTCGTAATATCCAAGTTTTACTGTACGAGGGTCATACTTGAGCAAACTTTTGAACAACTTAGAATTGTTTTCTCTATATTCATATAAATTCTATCACCTTAATCTACCAACTTTACGTATTGAGGTTTTGTGGGATCAATAGCGTCTATCATGTGATCACTCGCACCGGATACAAAATGGCTTGCAATGGTGTTTCGTTTAGTCAACTAGCTGTCATTGAATTCCTTGTTGAATAGGAAATCTCCGCTGCTGAAATTCATCAAAGACTTCAGCCTGCGTCTGGAAATGTTTACAAGCGCTATCAGTGTTAAAAGGACATGGGTGAAACATTTTAAAGATGGAAACACGAGCATCTAAAATCTGCATCGAACGCCTCCACTGATGCCACTATGAAGGTGTCGTTGTCCTAAATCGTTGCAAACTTGAATAGGATATAGTGTCTTCGGTCAGCTGAAACCGAGTTTTATCACATGGAAATGTTCAAGCTTGCAGAAGATTAAATTAATTAGTGAGAAAAAGTCTTTTATTAAAGTCTTTTTTACTTATCTTTTCTACAGGGTGGGCCATAAGCCCTTAACATCCCTTGTACAATTCGTATTTGTGGAAATTGACGGACAACCATCATTTGGGGACATAATAAAGTCTAGGGGGGAGTCATATGGTGCAGGTGAAGGCGGCCATCTTGAAAGCCGCCATCCTGGGTGCACCATAGGGTTTTAAATAGGAAGGGGGCCACATGATTTCGGGCTAGAATTTCCCAAGGAAAACAATGGTGCAGTTCGTGTGATCATATCGTAATTCGTTCAACAGTTACAGGCATTCCAAATGGCAATTCTCACTGTTACTCAAAGTGCTCCACGTGCTCTACGTGAGCCCCCTCCCATGCTGCGGTTTGTTTTCATCTGTTTCAGTCGTAGGTCTTCCACACTCAGAGTTGTCTGCTACGGACCAGTACCCATGAACTTTTTGAAGAGTCTGGCAACACTAATATGGGACACAGGTTGTCGATCAGTGTGCCGTTCATTGAATTCCACTGCTACAGTCCTTGCACTCTTCCCTCCCCATGCCGTTATCAACAAAGGGTTATTGGCATGCTTTAGCACCTGCAACAAAGTGTAAATAACAGTGAGAATTGGCATAAGTTGTAGAGCATTGTCTGTCTTCAATTGGAATATAAGTTGGGGATGAAGACACTGCATAAATGGGGTTGGAGAACTAGGGACATATTTGTTAGGTTAATGCACAAGTTCGTAGAGTTTGTTTGACATGGCAAAGCGAAAAACCGCTACGAACTTGTGCATCAACCGAATATAAAAAGTTTAAAACATCTAATTACTTAATTTTTAAAAAAGCGAATGGAAAGATACTTCTTGGAGACCCTGCATATAGAATATAAGGTATAGCGAAAAGCTTGGACTTACTCAAAAATATTTAGTGAAATGTGAATAAAAAAAAACGAAGGAATTGTAGCTCCGCTTAATTCTATTGCACTGGATTTCTTAAAAAAAAGTAGTAATGTTAATTTAAAACTGATAATTTTATAAAAATGGATTAGTTTTCCGAAATAATAGTATTTGAAAAATTTTATTTCATAGTTCTGTATATTAAAATAGAATTTGTAATTATTTAAATTTGCATTCTAAACAAATTTCATTTTTTTTGTCGTTATAGAGTTTTCTCATCGTGGCATGTAAGAATATACGAGTGATATTCAAGCGTCTCTTCAATTTCAATGGTAAATCTATATTCTTATTCTAAAGTATAATTTTCTGATTCAAGTGTTCTCAAGTTTTTGCCTTATAATGACTGTGTCCATTGTTTAGCTATTTATTTTTTATGAGCGTAATTAACGTCATTGCAGGCTATCATGCGGTGGCTTCTCCCTTAATGTGGCCAATATCAGAGAAATTAGACATTATAAAAATCGTAACGCTTACGAAAAGCTTTGGCCGCATAATGAAATAACCGTCTCTTCGTAATCCTATTGTGCATGACTTATATTATGCGTTTGTTCTATTTTCGGCGGTTTGGCGTGTTCGTCCGTTTTCGCGGTGTCCTCGTAAAACGTTTAATCCTGTCAACTTTGTCACATCGATTGTCTCTTCTGCCGGCCGGAAATGAAACTCCGTCGCCCGCAACAGGCGGCCCGATGCCGCTCGCAGCGCCGCCACTCGCTTCCTCGTTTAAGGAATCGCTTGATGAAACGTTATCCCCCGCTAATCCGGGCCCTTTTCTCGGCTACAGCAAAGACGCATTATCCACCCCCCCCCCCCTTACTCCTCCTCCCGCTTTCCAAAGTGAGAGACAAGAGTTTGCCCTCTCTTATCACGGCTATAGTCGATGGCCCCGGGAAATTTCGTGGCAACCAATCGGTGGAGAAGAACATTCTGCAACGGCCTCGTAAAATTCGCTACAATCTTAACAGCCGCTACTACTACTAGAAGGGCGGAGTAAGCCCCAATCCGAATGAAAAGGTGGTTTCTTTTCCAGTTTTTCAATAAATATCATGCTTTTTTTTTCCTTCTTCTTTTTCTCCGCTGCCGTCCTCCTTGTCGTACATGTGAGGAGGAGAATCAATTGGGTATCACTTTCACTTTATATCACTGTCACGAATTATGCGAAAGAAACTAGGAGAAAATTAAATAGAAAACTATGCAATGGCATACGGCAGCTTTAATCAGTTTTCTTTAGAGAGTCTGGTTTCTTTTTTTTTCCAGTTTAACGTGTATTATCAACTCTTTATAGAGCGAAAAGTATATACAAATATCCTTCTGATGGTTCATTGCAATATCCGAATACCTAACCTATTGCGTATCGGGTTTTGCTATCGTAAGAATACAAAGTTATATTTATAAAAATTTGAATGAAAGACAGCTTTGTTGACTCTTTTGTGCTCTTGGAGGTATAACTGAATGAACGTACTGTATTTTAAAATTTTTTATGCCTTTCTCAAATTTTTCCGTATCGTTTTGGTGTTTTACATTCATTCATAATTCTAGCGCGATGGATAGCAGGTATTTTGAATTTGCGGATCCACAATTCAGCCTTCATTTAGCAACCTGACAAATTGTGAGCCATCATTATTTAGCTGTTACTATTTTGATCGATATCTCGGCTAAACTCCCAACTCCAGCAAAAATTCAACCTCAAAAAATGAGACTCTATCTTCTATCAATTTATCAGGGTGTATAGAAGATATCCTGAAAAACTTGCGCTCGATTGAAAGAAAAACGTTCAAGATTTTTGCATTGATTGGTCATGTAAGTGAATGTTACGCGAAAAAGCGCATAGATGCAACATAGACAGCAGCCACAGAACGCTGCTAAGCAACCATCACTCATTGACAACCAAGGTTCTGCTCTGCTGTTGGTGGAATTATCACGGTGTAATCCACTATGAATTTTACCGCGTAACCATAAAAAAACAGCAGACTCTTATATCGAGCAGTTGGGCCGATTGCATTCTGCACTGGATATTAAGCGCCCAGCACTGCTTAATCGAGATGCGCCAAGACAACGCTCGACCAGATGTTGCTTTAAGGACTCAGGAAAATTGAGATCTCTTGCCTCACCTTCTTTATTCCTGGTCAATATCCAACAGATTTTGACTCGTTCCGGTCAATGTCAATCTTCTTGTTGGGAAAGCTCTACTAAAGATAACGAAGTGAAATGCTGCCTGGACGAATTCTTCACGTCCCAGATTTCTATCCTCATGGAGGAATGTACAGGGTTTGTAGAAAAAGGATCGGGAACAAATTTTTCTTGACGGGAATGTAGTTCGCAACGCGCCTGCAAGCGTTTGTTCAGGCTAGATCGAAGTTTTAGTGGACCCCTGACGAGTGGCTCGGTGCAAGCTCAAAATGCAGCGAACAATTGCATAGCGGTACGCCATCAGATTTTGTATTGGACTGGGGAAATCGGGTACGGAGACATTGGGCATGATTCGCCAAGTGTTCAAGGATGAAAGCATGTCACAAACTGCAGTTTTTAAGTGGCACAAGTTCTTCAAAGATGGACGAGACAACGTGCAAAAGTGTGCGTAAAGTGCTGAAATCACACCGTCGCTTAAGTGTGCGCATGATCGCAGATCGAATTGGCATTGATAAAATGATAGTGCACACAATTATCACTGAAAATTTGGCGATGCGGAAGATCCGCGCCAAACTCGTCGCGAAGGTCTTGACGGATGACCAAAAGCAGAGGCGCAAAAAGGCGTCGCGACGATTCCCCAACCCCCTTGCAGTGCCGACTTGGCTCCAGCAGAATTTTTCCTATTCTCAAAAGAGAAATCCTCCCTCAAAGGACACCAGCATGGGACCCTAAGTGCCGTCAAAGAAGCTTGCACACGAATCTTAAGGACCTTCCGGAATCCGCCTACAGGGAGCCTTCGAGTCGTGGAAAAGCCGCTGGCAAAAGTGTATCGACGCTCAAGGGATGTACTTTAAAGAATTTTTAAGGTTTTGTAGCAATATCTGAAATAAATCTATTTTTCCGAAACTTTTCCCGATACCTTTTATGCACACGCTGTATATACTCGAGAATCGATATAACAGAGTCCTTATACGAAAGGATGATTAGGCAAGTTATTTAAGCATTTTGAACAATTTGTCCCACTTTTATCCGGATACTTTCTTTATAATCTGATACTTACTCACCAGCTTTTTGCATTATTCTGGAACAGTCTTCATTGGAATACCAGCAAAATCTCTAGAGTCGTCACATCATATTACGCGTCTGCGATCTTCGGTGATTCAGTGACGATTGTATCTCATGCCAAGCGATATTTTCTGTATGGGTGTATTCCTGAGACTTACACCCATGCAGTTCTACAAGAAGTGTTAATTAAACTTTTCAGTAGTTCTTGATGAGCTTGGAAAAATTCATGATCGAATCAAATCCTAACGGTTCTATTTGCCATAATCGACTTTCGACCACTGTTTCTTCTATTAGAATGGTTGTTTCCATTTTTTTTCTATATACAGGAGCACTACTCAATGAGAATGTAGCATACTGTGTTCCTCAACAAAAAGCAATGGCTCCTTTGTTGCCGCTCTGTTAAGTTTGATTTACCTTAAAAACAAAGAGAATTGATATTCCTGAGCAAAATTTATTCCACGAATATCAACAGTAGTCAGCAAATAGTTCATTATTTTATTTTATGAATTATTAATAACTTTACAAATGTTAATATTTCAGAAAATAATGAATTTTTTCAGCATTTCATAATTCTTTGTGAATTGTGTTTACATAATATTGACAATGTATATGTTCCTGAGAGATCAGACAAAAGGATTGACGGTAGAGCAAAATTGTTCGGGTTATTCTCTTTAAAACACACTGAATATCGAGATTAAAAATAATATTTTTAAACATTTATGTTAGTTAAACTCTTCCACAATATTTTTGCATGCCGCAAATATTTGTGAAATTGAAAGCGAATCGTAAATGCAGCTTTTTAGAATGATGAATAAAAGATTTAAAAATAGATAGCCGCTGAAACAAAACGCATTGAAAGTAGAATCCTTTCTTCATTAAAACCACAGTTTCCTATTGACAATGAAAACTACATTTGAGCTTTTGGAATTTTGAAAGGATGCCATAAATGATGCAAATGCTCATTGTGATTTGGAATTATACACATTGTCCAATGTGTCAATATTGTTCGTCGAAATGAATTATCCGAATAATTGTTAATGTAATTCGATACTCATCTATTATACATCATTGGAGCCTTTCAATCTGCTTTGAATGTCGCCTTCATTATGGAGTAATGAAAACGATTTTCAATAATCTTCCTGTAAATATAGCATTACCGAACGATCAATATTACCTCAAAATGGTTAGCTTTTTTTATGTTTGTGTTCTAAGAGAAGCTTGCATTCTCAACAGGACATTTTTTCGCATACTTCAGAAAATCCAATTTTTTTCCCGGGAAATAAAACGCGTTTTATACAGTGTATGTCAAATTAAAATAAACATTAAAATAAACTTGCATATTTAAAGTGTTTGAATTGAGCTTAAAAAGCAGTTTATTACTCATAATGAGTAAATGGATCAACGAAAAGTGGAAATTCCAAAAGCGTTCAATTAGCCTTTGAAATTTCCGAACAAATTCGCTTATTTGCAATTCCATAATTATGATTATCGATCGATTTGTGATAATAAAGTGATGATTACGTGATTTAGTTAATTCCTTAGTAAAATCCACACAAATGCCTGTGCATAATATGTGTTTGGTATTTAATAATAATCATAATAATAATAATAACAATGTGTCGACACAAAAGGGGAAAGGTATGACTAAATTACTCGTGTACCTGGCAAGGGGACTAAACTTCAATAAAGTCCGTTTTGTAATGGGAAAATCAAAATAGGCGGATATCAGATTTTGTTCGATAATGGAGTGTAATTATTTAGTGGATTGAGTTATGCAAATTGTCACAGGTAAGCGAATCCTTGCGATTATGGAATTTTATCTATTCAACTTGGTAAGCATTCTTGGCAATATTTCATTGCACATGAAATAGTATCTGTAAATGTTGTTAAAAGTTCGTTTAAATTGGTTAAGGGTTTTCAATAAAACATTGCATTTAAATCACTAGATAGGACCACATTTAAATCGTTCGATTTTCAGCAACTTTATTTAAATCGAACGATTAGCGCGTTAATAACACCGTGGTATATTTAAATTTTAAATAAAGTAATTTAATTTTGTTTATATATGTATTGATGATGATCAGTCTGCGTGCGATGTATTAATTTTTACTGTAAAGCAAGCACCATGCCTCTGTTGACGTCATCAAGACGGACATCACCTTATTGGTAATTGTGTCGAAATTTTCGGAGTTTTTTCGCTCATTTAGGGTTCAATTAAAATATTTTCAATGTGCCACGATGTTATTAATGCGCTAATCTATCGATTTAAGTAAATTTTATGACCGAAGAGTTTCCCTTTAACCTCAATATCCAATTCCTCAATTCCCAGGCATAGTAATTTCCCGTCATGTTTACACTTCTTATAAGCAGAATGGAAGGATGTGTAATATATGAATTTCGAGTAGTATTAATACAGTGCGAACCGATGTGCTCAGTACGCGTTTTCTTCAATGCAAGGATAATTCGTATCTTCAAGCAATTCAATACATGCACTCTCTCTATTGCAACGCAATGCATTGTTGGAATAGGAAGCTGGATGTTTTAGTTCTTATTGCGCCGCCAGAGTGTGCAAGATGTACAGTTTTGGTATTGGCAACATCCGGTAAGGTTAAGTTAACGCGAAAATGCCGTACTGTTGTGTTCCACATCCTCGGTAAGATACATTCTACCCAGGTACACAAGTCTTCAACCCTGTCCATGAAACGAGTTTGGCACCGTTTTTCTCCCACGTAATAGAGGGCGCTGCGGTGCCATGTAGATAGAACTTGCTGTGTATTTACATTGGGGAGTATGCTATTTTAATGTTTTACTCTTGTATTTTCTTTATTATTTTTTATTTTACTGTATTTTTTAAATAAGTGGTGTCTAAACATATATACAAAATCAAGTGACAATTCAAACATTTTATTTTCTATAATTTTGACAATTTTCGGTGGCTTTTTTGTTTTTGAATGTGTTTGTTTCCTCTGTTTATAGATCTAATATAAAAATGCATTCTTATGGTAACGTAGAATTTTGTCACAAATTTTAAGATGTCAATTTGGTGGGTGTTGTATCCAATAGGGAATTTGGAAACCTTATTATTGATTTCTTCCAAAACGAGCAACACCAAATCCCCATAAATTGGGCTGCACTTCAAAACATTCCCCATGCATCTTTCTATTGCCAGTAATTGATGATACAGCAATAGTACATGATTTTTGGCTCTAAAAGTGAACCAAACTATGAAGGAATACACGTGTTGAAGTGGAAATATCTCTCGTCGTGCTACAGTAGCGCCCTCAAGCGCAGGTCAGAAAAAAATTGCCTCGCCTTGGCAGGAACTTGGGTACCTGGGTAGAATGTATCTTATCCTCGGCAACGTCTAAGAAGAATAGAGGATTGAAATTTATTCCTTTACAAAAAAGGGAATAATAAATAAGCAGTGGATTCAAAAAATCAAATCTGGAAAGAAAATTTGAAATTGCATCTTCATTTTCTCGGTCACGTCTCAGGATAAATAATAGTGTTTTTGTTTAAATTTAGTGTTTTATTAATTTATGTTAATCATAAATTTATTTTAATTTAAAAGATGTTAATTTAAAATTTTAACATTTTATTAATGAAACACTTATATAATTAATTACAAATTTTGAGGGATTAAATTAATGAAATAAAACTAAAATAAAATTAAAAAGTTTTAAAACATGATCAAACCTCTAATTATTATATAATTTGTATTTTTTGTACATTTATTAAATTTCAAAAAAATGATCTAAAAATTCAGTAACTTCAAATTTATTTTTAAGAAAATCGAAAAATACGTACTAAATCCTGGTAGCAAATCTCCCAAAAAGGCACATAGGATTTTAAATCGGGGCAAGACACAAGACACTGTATGGCAAAATGAATGTTATAGGCTATCAAAAAATACTGGCGAAATCATTTCTGCCATACGCTGAGGGCATCACGGAAGCTCCATGGTGGTTTCAGCAAGACCATGTCCCAATTCACACTGCTACCAGCACCAATGAGTGGCTTGCTGACAATGATATGGATTTGTTGAGTTGGCCTGCACTCTCGCCAGACTTTAATTTTATTGACAATGAATGGGGTATCCTGGCTAGAAAAGTGTATGCCAACGGAAGAAGTTTTACCGGGATTCAAGAATTGAAAGATGCAATTCTTGAATCCGGGTAAGAAATTAAAGAGCCCTACTTCAAAAATTTAATTACATCAATGCCAAATCGAGATTTTGAGATAATTAAAAATGAAGGAGGCCATATTAAATATTAAATTTAACAGGTTTGTCCATTGAGTTTAAAATATTTGGACAGTCGTCTTGAATATTTTTTTTAATTTTAATTGTTTTCTTTTTTGTTAAAAATACTTTTAAATGTTAAATAAAATACATTGTTTATTTTAATTTTAATAATTCTATTGTAATTTATAAAAATACAGAAAAAAGACTGAGAGTCTACATTTTTTTAGGACGCACTGTATTTCCATGAACAATAATGACACATTCGGTAATATTTATAATTTAAAATCAACTTGTATATTTTTACGACTTTATTTTAAAGCACAAATAAAACCGTAATGAATACGCATTTTAAATTTCTTTTACGTTGGAGTATGGTGTGTACATTTCCGGGAGAAATTCGAAGTTCATCAAACGAAAGAGATACAGTTCATTCCTGTTATCCGGGAAAACATATTTGGCTTTTGTTATTATCGTATTTGCTAACGTTTTCGGAAATTTCATTCTTCTATATTATTGCTTCCTTGCAAAATTTAAAATTTAAAAATTTAAAATACAATGGACGATTATTTATCAAAAATCAAAACTATTTTACACTCATCTAAGGATTAATTGCACTTCTTTTGGCTATTATTTTCACGTATTAATTGATGAAACCTATGACGCGGTGTTGGGGAGGGGAAAAAATCGAATTTTTTCCTCAACCCTAAAGGGGAAATAATTTCTTTTTTGTAGTCTTTGTCTTCTCCCTTAGATGGATCGATGTGGGTTGGTTGGAGAGTTTGATTGAATCTCGCTCCGTTTCCACTTTAAAAGAACAGTCGGTAATTCGAACGGTTACGTCGTTGTCGTGATTGATTTCGTCGGATTCGCCTTTATCGCCCCAAAACAAAGGAGAGAGAGAGACACTTGCCATCTGCTCCATTTCGGGAGCAGTTCAACCAATCCTAGAGAATATATTTCAGACACAAGTATTAAAATAACTGATGAAGCTTTCTAGGGTAGTATCTCGGCGCAAAGAAATACTACAAATGCTTTGTATTAAAGTCATCGATTGAATTGGTAACATTGTATACTTTTCTTCTTCGATCCTCGTAATTATCTGATCAAGAAGGATCTGAATGAGGGTTTTTTTTTCCTGAATTAATCTGTTTTGAGGAAAATGAAACCCAATAGCTCTGTCCGTTCCCATAATGAAAAAATAAGAAATTATAGAGGGCGCTGTAGTATCCACTTACTTTAATAGACTGCAAATTTATTATTGTCGCGGGCTTTTCATGTCATCCAACTACTCATCATAAGAATTCAGTTTTAATGGAAGAGAAAATGCTCTGTCAATTAAGGCCAATAAATACCGTAATGGAATTAATGAAAGCTTTGTATACTTCATGCTGAACATTAATGGCTTGTTAGAAGCGAAAGAATAAGTGAACAGTCACTTGATCAGATGAATTTCTCAAGACTGTTCACGGTAGAATGTAGCGATGAATCTGGTAATTCCAACCATCAAAACGAGAACGATTTAGAATAGGGGGAGTCTATTTTCCTGTCAAATAAGTTGTGAATATTGTACAAACGGTATTTCAAAAATTGTGTACATCGTAAAAAAATGTTTTTATAAAATTATTTACAATTCTTCAATGTAAGTTTGCATTTCGGACAGAACACTTTCATTGTTGCTACTCCAAGACGCCTGGTCTATTTTCAAGTATGTAGTATGCAAATTGAAAACTACACTGCTGCCCAAAAGTTAATCAACAAACACAATGCAAGTCATATTTTCAAACATTGCAAACTGATATTAATGAATGTTATAGAGTAAGTGCATCATATTGTGAGCCAGTAATGTAAGAGTAAGATGAAAGATTGCGTACAGGGTGTTGCAGATAACTACATGGCAGTATAACGGAAAGCCTTCCCGCTCGATTGCAGGGGCCGGCTCGACATCAAATGATAATTGGGTAATTTTATCAAAAACATGACATTTTTGACGTTCACCCCCCCCCCCCTCCTCTCCGACTGTGGAAACTGCTGGCTGCTGCAGGCCATCTTCATCTCCCTCCATTCTGCCAATCGACCGAACCGGCCCCGTTATACTGCCTTGTAGTCAGTGTTGCCAGATTTAGTAAATTTTTTTAAGCCCTTGTCCTTTGTTGGGCATAGTTAAACAATGCACAAAACAATGAAAACAAGGACAAACGCTTTAAAAAAATTACTAAATCTTGCAACACTGCCTGTAGTTATCTGCAACACCCTGTACATAAATTTAAAGATATTCAGTTTGAAGAATTTTTTTGAATGTTTTGATCACCAGAATTCGATTTTATGACACTTTCCTATGGAGTGTCATTTCCACGATAACGTCTCTCCAAGTTGCCAATAAGATTGCCAGTGGGTGTTGGGGAGTAACTGCCATTATTGCTGAAGAACAGTTCTGAGTTCCCGGAGGTGTTTGAGGTTACGGGGTGGCTTCGACAAACATGCAGTCTGTTGTCCTAAAGCATCCCAAACAAGCTCAATGGGATTTAAGTCTGGTGATCTGGCTGGCCACTCCGTACGAACGATAGTTATATGTTCGAAGTACTGGTTCACCATTCGCGCTCAGTGTGGACAAGCATTATCGTCCATTAAATTGGCTTTAGAACCCACGACTCCTAGGAAAGGACGAACAATAAGGTTCAAGGATCTCCTCGCAATATCAAGCCCCTATGAGTGTTCCTCTTTTGAAGCTAGGAGATCTGTACGTCTCCCTGTGGTGAAGCCGTCTAACAACATCATTCCACTATCTCCAAAACTCGTTTTTCAACCATATTTATAGGATGATACGGTGTTCCTAGTTCTCTCCATATCAACAGACTTGAATCATTTTGAAGACTTGAAGCGAGACTGTGAAGACCACTCTTGATGTGTCCATTCACGATGTTTTCGGCACCAGTTCAATCGAGTCCTTCTGTGTGTAAATGTCAAAGGGACATAAACGGCTGGTCGACTAAAAGGTGCATAAAGGTGCTCCTCATTCAGCTGTCCAGGGACAATTTATCGGGAAACAACTATTCCATTTGGGCTGGTTAGAGCAGTTGCTTAGTTCGCAGGTTGGGACTATTTTTCTTAATGGCGTAATAATCATTAAAGAATAACTCACGAATGTTCGATGAGAATTTATTACACGCTATATCCCTTGATGCTCGCAACATTCAGTCGTTTCTATAAGTTCCGGACCAAATTGGCGTCCTGTGGCGTTCTGCGTTTAATTAGCAATCGGTCATTCTGATGTTGTCCATGGATCTTCAAATGTAGGTCTTCTACAGAGTGCTTGTTTTGTTTGGAACTGGTAGAGTCGTCTGATGACACTATGATTCACATTAAGCCTTCTTGCTACCTCCATTTCTCAACTTGTGGGTCGGGCTCAATATAAGATAGTGCATAAATTTTTAGGGTTCGCGAAATGTTGGAAAAATTATATAAACATAAATAATCAGAGGCAATAGTTATTCAAATCAGAGCCAATATTGGGTCGCAGTATCGGTACAAACACATTTGCGTGGTCATAATGTAAAAAGGTTGAGAAACAATATTGGACGGTGTCTTTAGGCCATCTTCTGATTGTCTGAAGCAGCTATAGCTTAAGTTCAGCAAAATGCATCTTTATAACTGAATGTCTCCACTATTCCTCTAAGCGTGATTTGCATACTTTATCACGATTGGATTTCAAATTAAAACCGGTAATTGATTAATTTTTTGCCTACTTTGTATTGCCTTAACTAGTTAGATCTAGAAACAAAACACCCCGCGTTTGTAATGAATATTTTACCAGATATTTAGGATATTATTTGTTGCTTAAGTTTTGAGCAGCAGTGCACTTGAGTTAGTAAAAGGTAATCAGAACAAATACAATAGTCCAAGAAAAATTTCAGGAAAATTTCTTATTTCGATAATAGGTTCTTATTCCTGTGAAAGCAGCTAGAATTAATGAATTAAAAATACTTTTCTTTCAAGAAGGGCATTGTTCGCCGATTAGGCTATTCTTTTCCCGTTTTAGAGCTTTTTGTTTTCATTGAGATCTACATTTTTGATAGCCGGCTGAGAAAATAGATTATTTCCATTTTTCTTTCTTAAGGAACGAAATCTGCCGGAAAACTGATTTATTTTACAATTGCAGATGCTGTTCTGACTGTTTAATGGTGCGAAAGGAAAGCCACAGAAGGTTTTGGCATCTTTTGATTAATGATTTGCTGATTTTGCTGTAAATACAAAAAAAATATTCTTAGTGGGAGAGGAAAAACAAACTCACAAAATTAACATGTTTTTTTGCTTTTTTTTTCTTCCTGTAAGTTTTTTCCACCTATAAAATAGAAATTTGAAATCAAGTCAAAGGAGTTTATAAATTTTTTTTAATTTTTTGTTGGAAGTTAACCATTACAGTAAAGAAGGTGATGAAACACAGCCACTTCCCACAATATTATTTATTTAGTCATGAATACGTATTTCGGTTGCTCTGCAGCAGGGCTGCCAATGGCTTGGATTTTCCCCCAGATCTGTTTTTTATATGATATTAATGATAAAAAAAAAACCCAGATCTCGGGGGGAAACCCAAGCCTTTGGCAGCCCTGCTCTCAGTCTTCGTGTATATGCAGAGCAGTCAAAATACGTATTCATGACTGAATAAATAATATTGTGGGAAGTGGTTGTACAGGGTTGTCCAAAAAGATGTTACCACTTACATGGGATTGACTTTTATTTTAATAGCATAATAACACACACTATGCACACAAGTCTTACTACGAGAGTGACCCGAACACTTCCATGCAAGCTGCTACCTTCCTTCTCTCTTCCAAATTAAGTCGGGTGGCCATAATTAGTCTGCAACAACAGAAAATTAAAAATGATGTAGTACCATACTAGCTGAGATGCCAGTCTTCGCCGAGCTTTTCAAGGCAAAATAAAAGTGGGCTATCAGTATCTATCTACTGTAGGTATATTCTAATGTCGTTTACGGATTTTTTAATTGTCATTGCATAAGCTGGGACTTGTTAATTGTCATTATAAGCTGGCCGATCAGAAAAATGTCGACGTTCAAACTCCACAAAATGATCAGTCGCCTGTAACGGTATTGTTGGTTGGTTGGTTGGTTGGTTGGTTGGTTTGTTTGGCCGTCCTTTTCAACTGCTATGGTCATTTCAGGGTGGCGTTATAGGGGCCGCAAATTTTGCCTCGTAAGGGTTCTTTAACGTGCAGCCGGCAAACGACTATACGGGACCAACGGCTTTACTTCCCTTCCGAAGGAAGTGCGTGATCTCAGGATTTTCCCCCTGAAAAAATCCTCGTCTTCCTCGGCCGGGATCGAACCCACTGAGCCACCGAGGCCGATACGGTATTGTTGGTTTTAAAACGAATTGTTTTGCGTTATCCCCGCTGGCTATTGTAGCTTGTAATTAACCTGATTATTCGGAATTGGCTGTTGTATTGCTTAATACCCCAAACGTTCAACCTAATGACCCTCGACTCTACAATTTGCCGACAAATTCGGACGTTGCTGTGGCTTTACCTGGCAGTGGAGTCAGTGCACATCGTGATAATATTTTGCGCCAGCGCACAGATGGTAGGATTCGTCGGACTTTAGAAAATCACCCATCTTATGATCCTCTGCACTAAGTGCTTATGTTTCCATACGGAACGCCAGAGTGGCATATTACCGAGCAGTCGAAGAACAATGCTCATACCAAACGTGTTACAATACGCTCGTTTATGCTTGCTTTCTTCAAATTCGTCACGTAAATGTTTAAGCTCGGCGAAGACGGGCATATAAAGGTTCTCCCAAAATGAGCAGACACATTTTAATAAAACACATTTTTCATTGGAAAATTTATAATATGTTTGCTTTATTAAAAAGTAAAAACGTGGAAATTATGGATGATACAAAATGTATGACTATCTGAAAAATGACCGCCCCGACCTTGGTACCACAAATTCACTCTTTTGAGGAAATTTTCAATAACATATTGTTATAATTGCTGGGAAATTTCAGCAATGTTGCGTCGAATTTCATCTTTGAAGTTCCTCAATAGTTTGTGGTTTATTGATGCACACTTTATCCTTAAGATAACCCCAGAGAAAGAAGTATAACGATGTCATGTCACATGATCTTGGCGGCCAATTCACATCGCCTTGCTGCGAGATAGCACGACCTTTAAATTTTTGAAGTGAATTTTTACAATTTCTACGCGTTGTTCGAATGTGGTACTTTGTCTATGTAATGTAACGCCCCCCCTCCCTCCCCGAGACGATTTTCTCGTTTCTTTTGTTAAAAAAAATCTTGATAAATGTAATTATTGTATTGATTTCCCGATAGTTTTATTCAACGATAAAAAAACTCTTATGTGACAAACCGATCTTGGAAATGTACTCAATAATGGACGCACGCGCAACAATGCGGTTATTAATATCAGACTGAAAAAAGAACTTGACAGTTAAGCATGGTTCCCACATGCGTAAAAACAACGGCAGAAACCACAAAGCAGAAAAATTGTATGATGTCACTTCCTGATTTTGTCTCTTCTGCCCGACTGAAAATTTCTGCTTTTTAGAGTTGGGTTGAGTTCAACTTTTGTGTCACAAGCAGGGCAGAAACGATTGCTCAGCCAATAGAAAACGATCTCTGCAGTGACGTCACAGTGACGTCCTCTCTCTCTCTCTCTCACAAAATAAAAATGTCGGACACTCAGCTCACAAAGGAGAAGAGGCCGAGAAAGAAAATTGATGTAGAAGCGCTAATAGAAGAGGTGCGAAATATATATTTATTAATTAATTAGTCAAAGTAAATTGAATAAACAACAATTGAATGCAAAAATTCGATGTGATGATTGATGAGGAATGAACGAACTGTGTACGTACTGTGTGCATCGAAGCCGACTGTTTAGATCGATCGACGGCTTCGGTGCAGTGCATTTGTGTTGGGCAAAACTTCTGCTATCTTATCCTTTTGAGTTTCTGCCATGTGGGACACCTGCAGGAGCAGAAAGTAAAAAGGCAGAAAAAAATACGCCCTGGTTTCTGCTCTTTTGTTTTCTGACAGTGGGAACCACGCTTTAGTTGTTGCCGAGCGAGGAGAGAGAGGAGACGCAGGAGTGAAATTTTGGAATACGAAGGGCAAGCAGCTCACCTCGGAGGGCTTACGCGTTTGAAGAAAAAGAAAGACGACGATAAACGACTGGATACTAAACGGAAACATTTCTCAGAGAGCTGTGGACCTTAGACGAGAGGCAGCGTCAACAATTCAGAAGCCTTGCGACCTCGACGACTCAATAATTACGTTCGGCCAGCGCCGCCATAGACGTTCGTACCACCAACCATAAGACGACGACAGGAAAAGTAATATCCATTTCTTTCTATTTTCCGTTTTGGGGACCACGTGATAGAACTGATTTTGTTAACATCGATCCAACAACGTATAAGAAATCTTTCCCATGAGGATTTTTAGCCGTATTGCTCGTTCCTTGGGTCTAGGATGGGCTCCCCTCTACTAACATTACCCTACCCTATCTCGATTTTATTAGTTTAGAATTAGTTTTCGCCCCCCCCCCCC
>JAHWFO010018671.1:2401286-2435953 GCA_023313115.1 Rhysida immarginata | reverse complement strand
GTTCAGGTTGTATTTTTCCTTGATTTTTGTTGTGGTGAAAGAGTTTTTTATTTCTTTTAAGATATGGACTAATGAATAGGAAAAATGCCTAAAAGACACCGTGGACACTTATTTAGAAGAAGGTAGGAGAATTGACACGCTACTTTTCCACAAAGAAATTTATTCATCCATAGATGTATATACAGAGTCTTTATAATTAAAGTTCCATTTTGACATGGCCATAAAAAAAACAACTACTGGACCAAAAGCTATAATACTTGGTAATATTATACAAGAGGGCATGGGAAGTTCATACCCACCAAAAAAAAACCTCTTAGTAAATATCAAACTATTCTAAACTTTTGGGACAGACTGTAGTTTAAAACATTTAGACGTGCGAACATTTCATTTCTCATTTGGCGCGTGTTTGAAAAGATTCGTGTAAACGCTGCAATCGAATACGGGGTCTGTACAAAAAGCGGTGCACCGCTACCCCACTGGTGCACCACCGCTGCACCAGGCTGAGGCAATAGATATTTCCCTTCCTTTTTTGTAAAAATTTTTATTAAATATTTTAAAAATATATTATAAATTGAGAAAAATATTTATTTTTTATTACTTTTATAACAATTGAATTAATTTATTTTTTAATTTCAAAAATTTTTAATTTTTATTAGAATTTTTTTTAGTAAAAAATGCAACATTTCATAAGAACAATTTTTTCCTTCCTTTTTTTGTAAAATTGTTTAATAAATATTTTAAAAATTAGCGAAATGCACATTCTTAGCCTCAGCTTATTCAGAGGAACAACTTAAAAACATAGCAAACTCTTTATTAAAAAGCTTCCACTAAACCTAAATAAATCATATTATATGATATTTCATCAACGTAATAAACAAATTGATTTCAATAAAATTAAGCTGTGTCAATAATAGTATTCTATCTAGAGTCTCTTATAAATATTTAGGAATTTATTTTACCCTTGATTTATCGTGGAGCCTTCATATAAAGAATTTAGCTATAAAATTGTCCCATATTTAGGCATTAATTATAATATTTTACTAAATTTATATTTCACCTTCATTCACACAAATTTATGTTTTGGGTTATGTTTATGGGGGTCGACTACGCTAAAAAATATTAATCTTTTAATTAAAATCCAAAAATGTTTTTTACGCATTTTGTTAAATAAGCCAGCTCTCTCTCTTCTGTCAGTTCAGAATTTAAAAATTTTAACATTTGAAAATTTGATGAACTTTATTTTGTTCAATTAGCCCTATTCCTATTTAAGATTACACATAATATATATTGTCTTAGAAATTCCCCTATATTAACTATAATTATTATTAGTTGCTCTTCATATGTTTAATTTAATATTCATTAGTTTATACAGTTTATATATATTAATTTCAAAGAATGAAAGATGCCCCTAGACAGGCCTCCAGATCTTTTGGGCACCTTGATATTCATAACAAATGTTCTTTTTAGAATATGATTTACTGTGCTATCAAAATGTAAATAAATGTAAAATTTATTTTGTTCAATTAGCCCTGTCCCTATGATGATGCAGATGGTGTGATGATTAGATAATCAACTACCTCAGCCTGGACCAACTGCATTAGACAGGAAGTTGGTGTTGATAAAAGTTGGTTCGCTTGAAAGCGGAAAATATCTTACCGCCTTGAGTGGTATGGTAGTGAAAACTAAAACTCACGTCCTCGTTTTCTATGGACCGGTGCACCGCTTTTTGTACAGACCCATCGAATACGTGAATTTATATGCAATTTTCGCCACTGTTGAATAAAAATATTACTATATTAAACCATAAATTTTTATATTTTTCTTTTCAGCATATTTAAAAATCGTTTTACGAGTTATATTCTTGTTTACTAGGGTTATTGTGCTGTCGAAATGCATTGTACGTTCAAACAGTTCTTCGACGGAGCTAAGGAGTTCGGCGTCCATTATAAATCGGCTCGAAACACAAACGAGTTAATGCGCAGAAAAATGCGCACTCGTTCCGTCATAAGAAAATTCTATTCAAAATTACTTACGAAAATATTAGAAAATTCCGTTACGAAAGTATATAGAAGAAAACGAAAAAAGTTTAAATGTCGTGTTTTCGACATTTTAAATGTCGTACGAAAAATCGCAAATTGTCTATTACTATTCCATTCCAATGAATGTTATCCGTTACATCAAACATTTGTTTTACTTCTTGAATAATGATTCTTTGGCATTGGCACTGTTCGTAGCGTTGTCTTGCGTCTCTTTTGTTGAAATTAAAAATACGACTTTGCGACTTCTCTTTGAATTCTTAATAACGCTCAGCTTTAATGAGAACTCTCATCTTTCTTGTGTTCTTTTTAATTTTAGACTTTAATATTAGTTTTAAAAAAGTAGTTTTTCATGTGCTGCATAAAGTTTCTTTAAAAAAAAAAGTTCCAACGGTGTATATTTGTCTTTTGGGAAGACGAAGATGTCATCTTATTTACGAAAATTTTTTGAATCCTTTTTTTTTTTTTTTTTGCTAAAAAAATGTACGTTTATGAATTGATTTTAATTAAAATTATTTATGTGAAGTAGGGAGTATGGTTAAAAATATTAATGGAACCTGTGCATAGCTTGTAATATTTTTGCTTATTCCTGTATAGATAAGGATGTTTTAAAGTGAAACATGCTGTCTGATAAGGAAATTTTATTTTAGTGAATCTATAATGCCGAAGAAGAGCTGGCTTACTATGCCTCTTAGAGACGTGTGCCTTAAGATTTAGATGGTTTAGGGTTCCTTTAAGCGTGGGAGAGAGGGGAGGAGGATGAGGAAAGGCTTGAAATAAAATGTACAAAGAGAGAAAAGTCTCCTCGAATGGCCAAACACAAGGGATGAGGGTGGGCGTATTTTTGCTTAAGGCTTAGCGGAAGTCTCGCCGCGGCTATAAGGTTGCGGCATTTGTCGCGGTGCCGATGGTTCCCTGCGGGCTTTCTCTCGCTCTATCCAACTTCATTTGCATGACGTATTAAGGTGAGAAGCTGAGAAGGATGACTCTCCCTTTTTTTGGTTCCAAATATAATTGTGGAGCGGCCTCTTTATGTCGTTTTCCATAAGTTACGACGCCCACGAGTGAACCTTTGCCGCGCTCTGGGAGGATGGGCTTTGCGCGACGCCAAAACTCCCGACTTTCTAATTCCGGTAAAAGCAGCATTCCGGGGTGGAAGAGCTTTTCTTTTTCTTTGGGTATTATGAGGGTACGGTAACACTCCCTGCCTTGAACCTTCCGACAGGTTAAAAGGGATTGGTCACCATCTCGAGAAAATCCCTTCTACCTCTCCTAACATGGACTTTATTGTAGCGAGCTATTGATTCCGAGTAGCAACAACGGGAATGGGATTGTGAGACGATGGTGGAAGCGATAGTGAATGATTTCATGGCTTAAAATATGCTCGTGTTTTGTACACTAAGGGCCAGTTCATTATCTTCTTTCTTAAGTTAGTCTTTAGCAACAATTTACTTATATTGTTGAGATGAGGAATACTTGGGTTACAACAATGTCACCAATTCCCTACTTTCAGTGAATATAGAGGGCACTGCTATTTTTGAAAAATGGCGGCGAAAGTAGGATCCACCTCACCATCAACATACTTTGAATATTACACTGTGTGATATTTTTCTGTATGACGGTATATTTTCAAATGGTCGATGTGACAGGCACCTGCTAGGAATAAGCACTTGATTTCAACTTTCGTTTTAATGCTGGGATACCTAAAAAAATTGTGTCTTTGTTGAAAAGTTATTAGTTGATTAAATATGAAAAAATAGATTCAAGATGAAAATTGTTCCTAATAATAAACGACCTAATTTTTTGCTTATTAATGACCCACAAACAAAACAATGTTAACAAAACTATGCAGCTAAAAACAGAAATAGTGACTTTACCGTAAAATTACGTGCGTGTAAACATATTGTACGGGAAACAAACTTTTAAAAACAAATTTTGAATATTATTTCATCTTATTAGTAGTATATGTTAAAATTTATAAATATTTTCCATCTTTTACCCTACCATTGCTAATTTCGGCTTACAAGGTGGTGATGGGGAAAAAATTGTGTTGATACACATGGCATCTGTAGCTTTTTTCCCCATTGTAAGTTTTACTTCCCAACTTTTTCTAATGGCTTTATTTTTTGGAAGAAATGTAATCTTACTGCATGTAACATCGTTTCTGATTTGCAGTCTTACACACGGCAGTTTTGTCACTTTTTCCTTTCATTTCTTTAGCTGCAACAACATATTGAACCTTATTTAAACTACAGCGAATCCTACTTAGCTCGGTTCAAGTAAATGCCACAAGGGCGGCGCCACCTAAACTGAAAGCAGCGAATTGTGGCAGAACACTTCAGTTGAGAAGTCTCAGAGGAGAAAGTAGATATGAACTGGCCCTAAAGCTCAGTTGTAAAGTAGTCTATTGAAAGATTGACTTACCCCCCCCCCCCCCCCCCTTTCAATGGTGTTAAAAATTCATTTGATTTAACAATATCGCATATTTATCCAAAATATTAAAATAATTGTTTGTCGAATCCTATTTCACAAACATTTTAAAATCCTATTTCGTCAGCAAATTGTTCAGAATGTCGACATGCATATTTTGACATATTTTTACTGATTCTAGATTCATTTATAAAATATGAGTAAATATAATAGTTCTTCTTGGAATGACTTACTTAAAATATAATATTTTTTCCATGAAATCGGAGTGGATGGAAAAATATTTACCAAATTAATTCATTTTGAAAACCCTTTGCCTCGTTAATGGACGCTCATAAAAGGTTGAAATTTAAAATGACAGTAAATAAAGGGATCCCAGTTTGAATAAATCTTGGATAATATTTATGGACAAAATATTTTAAATTAACTATTTTTGCATTATGATAAGCTGAATAGGGAGATATCAAATCCTGAGTAAAAACGTGGAAGCATATATTTGTGCAGGAGTGTATTTTGTGACCTAAAATTTCAAATGAAGTGCATCTAAGAGAAACGATTTTACATTATGGTTGTACGAGAAATTTTTTATTTAATTTGAAATTTCAACGATCATTTGTAAACCTTATTATAAAACATCATCAATGATCATCACTTTCTTCTGATTCGCTTAGAAATTTGAAAGCAATCGGGCAGTCTTATCTAAGCAGCCGTGAGAAATTAATTATTTGTGTGCCTGTGTATGTGTGTGTGATTGTGCGTGCGTGTGTGTGTTTGTGCGTGCGTGTGTGTGTGTTTGTTTGAGGATTTTTCTTCTATCACTTATAGCAATTTTTATTCTAAAGTTATTCGATTGTTTCGGGAATTTCCTCTTACACCCTTTATATCTCAAAATTTTCAAGTTATGATTTTTAGATATTAGTAAAAGAAACAACCTCTGTGCTAGGCATTCAGTCGTATAGGCAGTTGTTGTTACTGCTTGTTTTGTAAAAAGGTTTATTATTTTGAAGTTTGTAATTGCGAATAGGGCGCAAATAAGTTACAGTTGATGCAACCTTAACAAAACGTCCGATCCATTCCACTTAATGTACTTGCATTAAGCAGCATTTAAAGATTATTGATTTAGCTTAGAGATTTTCCAAGAATTTCCTAATGATGCTGAAGCATCTCGTCCAAAATTGAAGTCTTCATATGCTTCGTTATACCTCACAAGATTGCAATTAAGATAAATCTCGTCTCCTTGCATATTAATTAACTTGCCTTCGTGTAATTTTTATCATCTAACCTAAAGACTTTCGGATTGCAAAGAATCCTCATTAGAGAATTTGGATTGGAATATTAGAGTGCGTCACATTTTCATAATACATGGCTTTGTTTTATGTGGAGAAGTCGAAGATTATTTATGGAATCCCCTCCGGAACTCTCTGACGACAGATGATGTATTATTCCATTCACTCGGCCAATAATAATCAGCCTGTCAATGTTTTATTTATGAAGAACACTGGGAAAATAACCTCAGGAAAGTACGCAATAGCGCAAGAGGACTCTATTTTCTGTGTTGCTCTATTTTTTGCTGCTTCTAAACACTCCATTTCCTAAAGGAACACTGCGCTAGTGAAAATTTAGATTGATTATGTTGTTAGTAAAAAAATAATTTCTAGGACTTTTATTTCATTTTTTGAATAGGAATAGAGTTGGTAACACTTACGAAGAGAAAATTTAAAGAGTGCGTTTTTTTCTTCTTAAAATTTGTTGCATTGTGTTTCTCCGTTCGCCAGATGGAAATAATTGGCGTCAATTAGTCATTAATTCTTTCCTTTGAAATTCAGAATATTTATGAATAATAGTCTGAAATCGAATTGCAAATCTCAGGAAATTTCTTTCCATTTTTTTTTCTTTAATCTTTCGTCATTACTCGGATCTCTGAATTCTGAAGGAAAAACGGGAATCGATTCGCAGATTGTATTAGAAATTTTCTAAATTACCACAAGCGGGCATTAAATCATGGGCTCTGATAAAGATTCATAGTTATCCTTCGCAAAGGAAGGAATTTTGCCTATTAAAGAGATGAATAGCTCAAGATATGGATTTTGTCATAGTTATTCCGGATGATTTTAAGTGATTACTATAAATTGATGAAATCATTAATTTTTTCATTCTATTCTCATATTTAATAACAATGTTGAAATTTTTATTAATTTTATTTAATGTTTTAATTTTAAGTTTAATTAAGCCAGGATCCCACTTGCATAAAATAATTAAAAAAAAAACAAAAAAAACGTGCAACAGAATGAGGAATGCGAAAAATAAATTACGCTTTTTACTTCTCAAAATGGAGTTCAACTTGGAAAAACATTTCCATGTACGCTGCTTTTGGCGTACGCTTTCTTTCATAAACATAGTTCGCACCTTTTTGAAGGCACTTATCATAGCGGGCCACGAGTTTATGTATCCCTCTTCATAAAACGTTGCCACTTGTGACGTGAACCACGTAGTGACAGCTTCTTTTACCCCGTCATCATTGTTGAAGTTAAGGCCACTAAGGAACGAATTCACGTACAAAAAAAGAGATGAAAGTCGCTAAGGAAAAGCGGCCACAAGTTCAATAATGGTGACGGGGTAAAAGAAGCTTTCAGTACGTGGTTGACATCAGATGGTAGCTTTTTATGCAGAGGGATACATAAACTGGTGCACCGCTATAAGTGACTTCACAATGGTGGAATCTATGTAGAAAAATAGTTCAATATATGGAGATTTTTTTCTAATGATTTTTTTTTCTGAGTTTGTACTTTTATTTTACTACTAAAATGGAATTTACTTTCTGGACGTACAGTTCATTCCAAAAGCGTTTTCACTTAGGTGAATTATATTCGGCTTCCTTGCAATACATTAAACCAGTGAGATTAATCAGTCCAGGCAAGAAGTAAGAGTTCGAATCACGTTAGACGATGCCATTTTATTGTTTCTTAGCATCAGGGATAGGTAGGCATAATGAGTGACGTCAAACTGTTTTAATTGAAATCTGAGTTTGAGCTTTAATTAGGAAAGCTTTTCTTTAATATTAATATATCAATGTATATTATTTTAGCAGAAATGCAGTATAATAACGTGAAAACTACACGAGGAAGTAAGCGATAAGTTGGCCAAGCACGCTCAACAATATAATGGCGAATACACGAATTAAATCATTACATGTTTTTCATGAAATAATCAGTAGTAGAAAAATTAGTCTATTCAACACCAAGAATTAGTCTCCAAGTCTTATGCAGGTATGGAATCGGCTTCCATCATTATCAATGACGTCTCCTGTGGTGAAGTGAAGTTCGTGGTGCTCTACAATTCACCTAAACATTATCTTGACATTAGTGAGCTTGATGAACTCTTCAGTGGTGACACTCCAGTCGTCCTAGCTGGTGACCTAAATGCCAAACACCCAAGCTGGAACTCCAGAACGCAGAATTACAACGGCATGATTCTCTATAGGTACATACAAGGTAGAGATGATATCATCGCTGCTGGACCTGTGGAGGACACCTACTACTGCGACCACTCCCCTAGTAGTGACGTTTTGGACATCTCGCTCTTGAAGGGTTTCTTCAAACCGTACAATATCTTCACGATTGATGACCTTTCTTCTGACCACAAGCCTGTGGCGTTGAACTTTGACAATGTAGACATAAATTTCCGAGAGGAACTGATACATCATCAAGACTGGAAGCTCTACAAAGATATTGTTAAGGAATATGGCTGCCATCCCGACGTTGCTTGCTGTACAGAGGACATCAATCAACGTGTTGAAGACATCACCAGATGTATTAACAGTGCCATAGAAGCTAGTAAGTATCCATCAGAGAATAAACCTCCTCATCGAATCCAACTCACTCCTGGAATACAACGCCTAATTTCTGAAAGAAACAGGACCCGTAGACTATGGCAACGCTATCGTGAACCTTGGCTCAAAACCGAGTATAACAGGCTAGTGCGAAGAGTCCAAGAGGATATAAAAGAGCTTCGCGACGCTAGATGGAATGAAAAACTCAAAAGCTTGTCGGCTCGCGACAATTCCATTTGGAGTATGGTCAGAGCTTTACAGAAGAGGAAGAATGATACGCTTCCTCCACTACGTACTCCACAAGGTGACTATGTGCAAACTGATCTGGACAAGGCCCAAGTCATTGCAGATTCACTGGAAATGCAGTTTGTTACTCCTACCAACGATAAGCCCGAGAGCCAAATCATGTCTCAGCGTGTGGAAGAAGGTATTGTCAACTTTGATGAAGTCCCGCAGCATTTAACGAAGTACAACATCGAGGCTGGAGAGATCGCCAACATCATAAGTAAACTGAAAAAGAAGGCTCCAGGAAAAGACAAGGTGAGTGATAACGCCCTTATGAATCTCCCAAAGAACTTTATTGACTTTCTCACCAATATCATTAGCGACTGCTGGAAATTTTCTTACTTCCCTGTGACTTGGAAGAAATCTCTTGTGTTGAGTATCCCCAAGCAGGGGCAAAATCCTGCAATTCCCGCGAGCTACCGACCTATTAGCTTGCTACCCTCGATGTCCAAGGTGTTGGAGAGAATGATCCTCGTCAGATTCCAAGATCACTGTCTAGCAAATGACCTTTTTCGGGAAGAGCAGTTTGGCTTTCGTGCTGCCCACTCTTGTCCGATGCAGATATGGAGGCGCGTTGAAGACCTGAGCACCCCCCTGAACCTCTCCAGGTACTGTGGGGTGGTATTTCTCGATGTCAGTAAAGCTTTTGACCAAGTGTGGCTTGAGGGCCTTGTCTACAAAATGATCAGAGACGGGTTCCCTGCCGATTTGATTTTGATGGTGAAATCCTTTCTTGACGGCAGATCCTATCAAGCCAAAGTTGGAGAAAATCTTTCCACACCCCGTGTTGTAAAGGCCGGTGTCCCTCAGGGTTCTGTCCTCGGGCCTGTGCTATTTAATTACTTTGTACATGATTTCCCGAAACCCGATAATTGTAATCTGTACTTTTATGCAGATGACACTGCCAATATGACATGGGCACACCAGCCGGCTCACGTTATCACTCGGCTGCAGTACGCCTTGAAGCAGTTCGAAGACTGGTTTAACTGCTGGAAGTTGAACCTTAACGTCGGAAAGTGCAAGGCTTTGTACCTCAATAGGAAACTCAAGCATCCCCCAGATTCTCTTGTTCTGTTTAATAAGAAACTGGACTGGGTGGACAACTACAAGTATCTGGGAGTTATCATTGACTCAAGACTCTCATGGAACCAGCATATGTCCTATGCTCTGAACAAAGCGAAGAGGGCTAAGTACAGTATAATAGCTCTCATGGGTCGCAACAGCGCCCTCAGCATTGACAACAAGCTACTTCTGTACAAATCGATTATCCGGACCATACTCCTCTATGGCATGCCTGCGTGGGCGACTATCTGTAAAACCAGATGGAGTGAACTACAGTCATTCCAGAATGTTACCCTGAGGACCATTGCCCAGCTGGACAGAAGGACGGTGAATAACCAATCCATCCACTTGGATTTAAACATGGCCCATATACAGGATCTCCTTTTGATTATGATACAGAAGATGAAGACTCACGACAATAAGCTTGTGAAAGGGATACTGAAGAACTCAATGAATATGAACTGGCATACGAAGTATCGTAAACCGAGGCACGTTCTTGACATCAGTTTTGAAGATATTAGCAACGTCTCTTTCCCAGACTGCTGGAAGATGTGATAATCTTCTTTCTCCTTGTATTTTTTTTATTTCGTTTGTTTTTTGTTTCTGACTCGTCAATCTTATTTTCTTTTTTGTATAATATGGAAGACCGCTTGGGTTGGTTAGGCTTCTTGACTACCTCAGTGTATTTCATTTGGAGTTTATTCTGGTTGGATGAGCTTTGTGAAAGCGCATCCTAACAAATGTACACTTCACTGTTCGATTGTCGATTGTCTTGCTGTATATCCTTGACAAAGCCGGGAATAAATGGCGAAACTAGTTGGAACTCCTGATGTCCCTCTGTTATACTGTAAGGCCACCAGCTGTTTAGTTAAAACAAAGGCACCAAAATTTAGGCAAACACAGTTTTTAAGGCAACTGCCTCTTGGATTCTTGAATCATAACATTTAAATATACAGGGTGGTCCATAAGTCTGTCCCCCCCCCCTTTTATTTTTTGAACCGAAGCAGATATGTCAATTTTGATGAATCCAATGAATAGGAAATTGTGGGTGGCCTATCCCATGGTGCACTTTTCATCATCCCAAATATGCAAATTAGGACACATTCAAAATTTATCTAAAAAACCGTAAGGGAGAGAGAAAAAAACCCAATAGCAAACTTGTTCAGCATAAAAAAACAAACAAAACAAAAAAAAATCATCCAAATCGGACCAACGGCTCCCAAAAAAAGTTAAAAAAAGTAAATAACCATCTCAAACTAAAAAAAAGCCAACTAGGCCAAACCAAAGCGAATCATGTTGGTAACACTCTAAAGGTTATGTTCCACATGATGCCCTTCAGCACCAATGCACAACTGAGCACGTAGTTTCAAAGATGCCATCACTCTTGTTACCATATCAGATGTAATGGATTAGCAGGCAGTCTGAATTCTCTGTTGCAAATCCAGCATAGAAGTTGGCTGAGTGGCATAAACATTGTCCTTAAGGTAACCCCACAAAAAGAATTCATTAGGGGAAAGATCTGGTGAGCGTGCAGGCCAATGAATTGGGCCACCCCGGCCGATCCACTGACCTGGAAACATTGCATCGAGATGATCACAAGTAGCTGCCGCTGAATGGGCTGGAGCCCCATTATGTTGATACCATACCCTTCGAAGTGATGCTAAAGGAAGCTCATCTGCAAATTCTGCCACTACAACATTTATTATCATGTCTCTGTATCGTGCAGCTGTCAACGTCCCTTCGTAGAACAATGGACCAACCAATCCACCATTGATGATTCCACACCAGACATTCACTCTCCAATTCATCTGGTGCACAGCTTCTCGTAACCATCTAGGGTTTTCTGTTGCCCAATAAGGAGATTGTGTTTATTAACCAGACCATCTCGAGAGAAGCTGGCTTCGTGTGACCACAAGACCCAATTGAGAAAGCCTGGGTCATCGTCGATGCGATTTAGCAGCCAATTGCAGAACTCAAGACGAAAATCGTAGTCTGTTGGCTTCAATCCTTGGTGGCAGTGGACATGATAAGGGTGGAATCCATGCATATGAAGTAATCTTAATACTGATTGATGACTGCAGCCAGCTTCTTTAGCAACTGATCGAGTACTATAATGAGGATTAGCATAAACAGCAGCTAAAATGGCTGTGCTGGGAGTCCTCTGATGTGACAGTTGTTGGTCTACCTTGCTGGGTCTGATGGCTGATACTTCCTGTTTGCTGAGATCGTTGAACAACCTGGCGAATTGTCTTAGAAGTGGGAACTCTAACATTGGGATATCTAACTTGGTATTCCCTGGCTGCACCTTTGTAATTATGTGCAAATCCAAAACATAAAACCATACCAACCATTTCTTTACTGTATTCTGCCATTTTTCAGACCTGATTGGCAGTTTCTTCCCCATTCATCAAAAAGCTTCAGCATTTAAAGGGCTAGTGGATAAAACCCAACAGGGGGGGGGACAGAAAGATGCAAATGCAATGTGAGTGCCAATTAGCAATTGCAATTAACTTTTTTTGGGAACCGTTGATCCGATTTGGACGATTTTTTTTGTTTTGTTTGTTTTTTTATGCTGAACAAGTTTGCAATTGGGTTTTTTCTCTATCCCTTATGGTTTTTGAGATAAATTTTGAATGTGTCCTAATTTGCATATTTGGGATGATGAAAAGTGCACCATGGGATAGGCCACCCACAACTTCCTATTCATTGGATTCATCAAAATTGACATATCTGCTTCGGTTCAAAAAATAAAAGGGGGGAGGGGACAGACTTATGGACCACCCTGTAGTAGCCACATTTAAAAAACATATAGATAAGTTTGTTTGCTTAAAGAATTATTTATACAGGTACAGTATTTTGTTAAAATAGTTTATTTAAAATCCTGTCTAATATTTGTTTGACAAGTTTGGCTTCTTAAAAAATCAATAACACTACTTTGAACTTTTATCAAAGCCACTCATTTGAAGAGCTGTTTGGAAGGTGCGCAGGCTTGATCATTAGCAACATAGGTGCTATCCGGTAAGGTCCTGAATCGCCGTTGTAAATGCATGAAGGCGGGTATTTCAACAGAAGATCTTGAATTTTTTCCTCCTTCCACTGGGTTGCACCTCTCCATGAAGCTTCTTGAAAATTAGCCCATTACATAAAGTAATCAGGCCACGAAACTGTGGATGTAAAAACAATAAAAATAATGAAAACACTTTTCCACAAATTAATTTTAATGCACGTATGTACATTTCGAGTACTAGGCTCTCTTCGTCAGCGTGATAACATTTCGAGGACTAGGCCCTCTAGGTTTCTGCGTTAAAAAGCCCATTGATTTTTTTTCCAGCGAAGAAACCAGCCTACAGTTGCCTTAAAACTCGTGTGTGGCCTAATGTCTTTGCAATTTCATCAGCCTTTTGACATACAGGTATTGGACATTGAAACTGAAACACCTGGTAGAAATCCAAAATCTTTTTTTAATAAGGTGTTGGGGCACCTTGGGCAGCCAGCACAGCAGTAACACGTCTTGGGAAGGATCGGTAGAGGTCCTGCACAGTTTGCACCCCAAACCATTACTGATCCACCTCCGTGTTTGACTGTGGGTGCCAAGCAGTCTGGGTTGTAGGCATCAGAGGGGCTCCTCCAGATGAATACCCTCCCTGTTGTTTGGAAGACAGTGTAGCTGGACTCGTCCGAGAATATGACGCGTTTGAGGTCATCCAACGTCCAGGTTTTATGCGTCCGGCACCACTGAACCCGCTTGGAGGCATTTCTACTACTGATGAAAGGCTTCGGTATAGCAACCCTGCCATGGATGTTGGATTTATGCAGGTAACGACGGATTGTCTTCGTGCACACAGGTTCCTGGAGGTGTGTATTCATTTCTGCGGTGATTTCTACTGCGGTGGTTTTCCGCTTTCGTGCAACAATCCTGGTCAATGTCCTGACGTCCCTTTCCGACAACTTCCGTTTTCCCCTGCAGTTGCTCCTCCTGGACGTGGTTCGTCCTTCCTGTTCATATACACACATCACCCTGGATACTGTAGCACGTGAGACATCACAAAGTGTGGCAGTTTTGGGTACAGATGCACCTGCTAGACGCGCCCCAACAATCTGCCCTCTTTTGAAGTCGGATATGTCTCCCATTATAGCTCTGCACAGACAATTTGAAGCTTACTATCGAACTTTTCTACTGGAGTGACTACCAAGACCTCTGACAAGTGATTCATTGATATGCATACGATTAATTACCTAGCAGAAGGTTCTATTCAGCCCTGGGGGTATCCAGTGCTATTTGCGAAGGTGTTTCAGTTTCAATGTCCAATACCTGTAAGAGGATCTTTTCCCAATACCCTGCGTTCACTTGAGGATCTTTTCCATTTCGCTTACGCTTCCTGCTTGACCCTTCACTTGTAGTCCGGTGTCTTCAGAAAAGGATGCTGTGTTCTGATTTTAATTCATACGTAATTGACCAATCAGTACAATTTATAATTTTGGGCAGCAGTGCTCATTGGCTTAGAGGGAAATGAAAAGTGGATATTATAAGCGAAATGTTCATTTATCCGGAGCTAAGATGAGATGAAAAGGTAGAATTCGTGAACTACTTCTGAAAAAAAGGTGGCCATATTAAGCGGATTATAGCCACTTAAAGCGAAAATTTGTTACACAGGAAACTATTAGAAAATTCCAGACCGAGCTGGAGTGGCCATAAAAAGCGGGTGGCCAAATTAAAAGTGGCTACATTAAGCGACGACCACTGTAGTTGAATCATTGATCTTTTAAAATACATACTGATGGTTAGATGAGGTTTTTAATCTGGTAAAGTTTCTCCTTTTGTATCCAGTCATAGTTTTGAAAGTTTTATTCACCTGTTGGAAAGAGCATCTGTTCCTCAATGGGATTTGCCGTACTCAATAAGCATCATGTGGTTAAAAAAAACACGTGACTGGTTAAAGGAAGAGAAAGTTTATCGACTAAACGCATCTCACTATCAGGATATACCATCAGTTGTTTTTTGTTTTTTTTTAATACGTGATTAAATTGTTTGAATGTAATTTCCAAAGAATCCAAAAATTCAAGAATCCAAGAGGGGATATACGCTTGGCAACTATGGTGATTTGGCAATTATTTAATATTTATGAAATTTTTTTGATCAAATATATATATAAATTTTTGGAGGTTCATATAAAACACCAAAATGCTTAATTTAGTAAAAAAAATTTCTAAAAATGTTCTCGCAACATGCTAATGCGATTGAAGATCAGAAGTTGTTTACACACCTTAACTGATTCAACACTGTCACGTTAGAGTGAGTCTTTAGCTTATCTACCAACAGTAAAATTATAAAAAAATAAAAATAAAAAAGAAAGTATCCCTTCTACTATCGGCCAGTGTTCAATTTTTTTTGTTTTTTTGTTTCAGGTTTTGATAACTTCAACTGAAACTTTTTGTTCGCATTGCCTGCCTATCATTAGCTTCCACTTTGACTAATTTAATCAGCAGATAAATGTTTTGCTAACATCGGTTTCCAATGTAAAGAAAAACACGAGGAATTGGATTTTGATGAGAAATTTCAAGAATTTTTTAATTTAAAAAGTGTTTATAAAAGCGTTGTATAACTTTAATTAAAAGGGAATTGTCTTCTCATATACAAATAGATAAAAAGCGTAGCAGGGATGAACTTCACTTGTTGGCATTTCTCGTCTCTTTTAGATTCTATTCTCTCGTCAAATTGCTACGGGCCAGACAATATGTCATTGGCGTGTCCAGATTTTCTATTTTCCTTGGACCTATTGTTATCGTTTCACTTTGCAGCCAGCTTTCTTTCCCCCTTCGAAGGCGACCCCGTCGTGTTTCCTTTGCTGCTCTATCAGGAGGAGGAAGGAATTTCATTATGGAATAACGTCTTAACTACTGAAGGTGGCACTATCAGCACCGGTGATCCCCCGAGGGGCCAGCGAGTGCTTTTCTTTCAACATCCCCCAGAGGCCCTACTGGATTCGTTTGGCCAAGGACTCCACACTCACTCCCTTGGATGATGAGGGCGATTCATCTGAGCGGCCACATTCGACGCCACGTTTTTCGCTCTCATTTGGCGCATGTTTCGCAAGAAAGCGCCGCGGGAGTCTTGCGGGGAATGTCCTTCTCATTGGATTTATATATATTTTTTTATTCTTTTACCTTGTCGTGGAGGCCTCCATTTCTCTCGTTTTCACTCATTGAGTGAATAAATATGGAGACAACGTAAGGAAACCTGTCGTTTAAGTCCTACGAAATGCATTTTTTGTGATTCCTTATCTTGGAAGACCTTCACGTTTTACTTGAGACTGTTAAGCTTTAAGGAGAAAGTCCTTTAAAATAATAAAAATACATTCAAACTAGCATTGAGCAGGTATCAATTTCCCGACTATAACGAACAAAGCATTTTCTCTTAGCGAGATTTAGTATATTTGTAAGTATGTCTTGAATATTACCGTGAGGTGTATGTTTATCGATTTCCTTCCAAATGGCTGCACCATTTCAACTTCATTGAAGAAGGCAGGCGTTAGGTTTCTGATCCTTTGATTTCATAAAATCCTTTTTACCTGTAGCGGCTTAACATTTCTCTCTCATAAAGGGGGGGGGGGGGGGGAGCAAGTTTTTTTTACCCAATTCAAATGAATTAGTTGGTGTCTCTGCATTTATTGGCTCTCTCTACTATGTGATAGTGTATCGATTGCAATTCTGTATTTAGCATATTTCTGACAGTCTTGTATTAATACTTAATAGACCGTCTTGCAAATTTTGACCTCCAGTCTTCTGCTTTCATTGTTTAATGTTTATTAGGAGCATTAGCAAAAAGCTACTTCTTAGAATTTACGTTTGGTCTGTAAGTTTATCGGGCTGTCATCCGTCCGCTCGCCGTTTGCACCGTAACTTGAAAAGGGATTAACTTTTTCAAATTCTGTTTTCAGAAATATGACCATCAAAGTCTTAACTTTATCAAAGGCTGTATCAACTTTTCAAGTTTTCCGTGGATCCCTTCAAGTCTAATTCACGTGCTAAAACAGTTACCGTAAAGAATACCAAGATAATGGCATGTCATGTAACAATCGATTCGTCAAGAATGAATACTGTTTATCTTTTAAGCATGAGGCTAACGAAAAATACCAACACTACCTAAAGATAAGGCTTGGGCGCTGAAACGTCATTACATTATTACATCACCTAAGTAGGGAAAATTCAGGGCTTATTACTGGTGGAAATACGATTAACAATTCCCTACTGAGGTGATGTAACAATGTATGACGTTTCAGCGCCCAGGCCTTATCTTTAGGTGGTGTTGGAAATGCAGGCTCCGGCACTGAAAAGTCACCTGATCAAAATAGGTCTAGCAACAATCCAACCTTCATTGTTTCCAACAAAGGAAAAAACACTGATTGTTAAAATACAAGATGGAAACAATGAAAGTTACATTCTTAATAGACCTGTCTTGGTCAGGTGACTTTTCAGTGCCGGAGCCTGTCTTTCTCGTTAGCCTCGTTTTAAGCATTGTTGACATGAGCACACAACGGCGACGATCGCTTTGTCGATGCACGTTTGGTCAGTCGCTCATAATAAATTAATAATTGCTTCACAGCTAAATCTCCTTCTTGGAATTTACAAGATTTTATTTAAAGACTAGCTGTTGACCGCGACTTCGTCTGCGTGGAAATTTAAAAATTAGTGCCATCTGTTGTTAGTTTTGTGAACTAACGTATACTTGATCGCATGCCAGTAAGGGTTTAGCCTCGGCTTCTAGATGGCGTATCACGATAAATCATACACCATTTTAAAAGATTTACCTAAACCCCTGCAGCTGTGAAGACGGCGTGAATTTTCGTGTAGTAGTTTTTTGCATGATGAGGTAACAAACTGCATCTGTCCAATGTCAATTGTTAGAGATTGTTAATTTTACTTAGTAACAGTGTCTAAGAATTGCAATCGTAAACTTAATTTGACACGCCCAGTTTGTTTTTTTTTCGTTGGACAGGGTTTCGCTTGTTTTCAGTAGCGTCGTGTGAAAAAGGCCTTATTTTAACGGTATAACAATAGGGCAATTCAGGCCAGTAACAGCCAACAATGATACTCCAAGAACGTTTCGAATCTGATGTTGAAGAGAAAACAATTTTTTCAAATGTTGTAGTTCTTCTACTGCAGGAAAACCTTCAAACAGTTAGAACTCCAGAAAGGTGTTTTAGACTCCTTGTTCATAGGACTTTTTTTTTGCTTGTTTTGGACTCTGGAACTCTTCCTGAAAGCTTGTACAGACTTGGAAATGGTATGGAAATATATAGATTATTAATTTCTAGGTATCGAGAAACTATCTCCAGTTTTGGACTTTTTGCATCATTTGGTAGTATTACATAGCTGTGTGTTAAATTTCAACTTTAAAACTTACGTTCAAGTTTCAGTTTAAAACGGGACAAATATAAAAAGTACGTTGGGCTTTGTGTATAATAGGTGAGGAAAACAAAAAATTTTCATCTAATATTTATCTGAATTATGAAAACGAAGATTGTGAATTTTATTTCCAATTCCCCTCAAAACATTGCAGTTTTCGAATACCCTCTTCGTTTTATTTCATTACATTCATTGTGCTCCTTGAATTTCATTAGATCCTGAGAATTTTATTTGAGCCTCGAGCAAAACATTTGGGGAATTTTTTTATTTCGTTGAATAATTAATTTGTATCTAGAAATGAATGCTTTAGGGTTTTTTTTAAACATTAATATTTCATAAACCTAAAAATTATTTGTGATCCATTATAAAAAAAAATATCTTTTAAATTCCTGTATATTTTTTTCGTCATAAGGTTAACCCAGTTTGTTTTATTATTTGAAGGTTTATACTAATTTAAAATGAGATTTAACAATTTTGAATGTTATCTGGGGCGAGTTCTTCATTGCTGGTGGGAGCGGCGCATATGTGTCGGATGAGACCAACGGCACTTTTGAAGTGCTACTCGGCATTCAGTGACGTGACGAAGTGAGTGCAGCCTAAACTGGTGCTAACAAGCGAGCTCTGTGGTGAGTAGCGCCATGACCCGCCTTAGTCGTTGATCCTTTCGTAATTAACCCTCCCACGTGATCGGAACGCGCAAGGAAGGATTATGACGATGGGGGTGGGGAAAAAGGCGGCCTCAAACTTTGAGAGGACCAGAAGAAATCTTTCTAACGATGGTCAGCAATTGCGTCTAATCAAGAATCACTGTCGTTGGCAAATTGCACTGCAACCCCCCCACTCAATCATATCCGCTCTTTGAATGGATTGCCATTAAAACACGTTACGCGCATACTGTTCGATTCTCTCTGTTGGAGAAGACAAATGAGCGACGATGTTGTCCTGTTCGTGATGCCACCATTTTTTATAATGCTTTCAAATTCACCTATTTTAGATATTGATGAAATCTACATAATAAAGTTCCAGCATTGCAGTGATTTAGGGGCAAGGAAATTAGGCAAGTTTTGTAACGGTCTAACAGTTTTCTGACAAAAGAAGTAGGCATGTAACCAAGGGTAAATATTAAAATTATAAAAATTTCACTTATAACCAAAATTTTAGAAATTTGTATTAAGTCGCTGACTAGACCTCTTATTAATCCGTGCATAAATGCATTTTCTTCAGATGGAGTTTATTAATTAATACATTTAACAAGGTCCCTAAGTTCCTAACTATTCGCTTTTTGAAAATATTTAAAGAATTGACTGCGGTTGCTGAGATTGGCTGACATGTGAATTCATAGAAGTGTAAATGGATACTTTGCAACTGCTTGCAGTTCACTGTCCGCGATAGTGAAACTGGTTAGAGTAGTGAGAGCGAAAGTCGTCGTCTCTGGTTCGAGTCCTGGTCGCAGAATTTTTCTATACAGTAATTATGAAATTTCTTCAGTTTTCTTCTCTTTGAGCATTACAGATATGTACCATTTGGATTCCAAAATGTTGTACATTTAACATTCCAAACATTCAAACAAAATTATTTACAGATGTCATTAGGGATCTGAAAACGATTTTGCATATGCGCCTGCCGATTGTAGGGCGATCCATGAAGCCGTGCTTCCGGGCTAATGGGCACATACAACAACTATCTCCCTGCGCTGTTCAAAGTATCAGATTGTGCATGAATCGCTCCGTTTTGGGAAGGGTACATAATAGCTCTTTCCGAAGCAAAATATAGTTATTCCGCAATTAGAAAGGCCTGAAAGACGGTGATTTCTGTGTCGAAGACGGGGATATAAAAGGTATAAAATTGTAAAGGTTTAGGTAGAAATGGAGCCATTCCAGCGGGGATAAGACAGTTTAATCCCCGACCCTAAACTAGTCGTACGCCAGAGATGGTTCCTGAAGTCCGAACTCTTGTCACCGGACCTAATCCTGCAACGCAGAAAACCATTGCAAACAAGGTAGGGACATCTGTTTATTATCAACCGGGACCTACACTGCAAAAGCATAAGAAGAGCCGCGTTCACAAACTGTTAAAACGCCATGTCAGTGAACGGCGGACCAACTGCCGGAGGTTCTATGAGCGACATCTAGTCGGTGAAAAATGGAAATATATCGTGAAATTGGACGAAGCATTCATTTATCTCATTGACTGCAACAAACCCCGAGCAATATTTTACCATCCACGAGGATCTAAGGACTTCAAAAAGTGGCACACGGAATATAAAGAAACTTTTCCACGGGGCTTCATGATTGTTTCCGATTGTGGGACTTTTGTGCCTTTGGGTTATTGGAAAGGAACGTGGGAAACCGACGTCCGCGTACATTAGACGGACTTTGGAAAGTATATCAGGAGGAGTGGTTGAAGACTGATATGGGTGTACTACGTTCAAGCCTTTTTCAATGGAAACTCCGCTGCAGGGCGATAGTCCAGATGCAGGGCTAGCAGATTGAGCACAATCGCTGGTGGCGGAAAGGATTCTCAGCTGGTCACGAACGTGTTTAGTTCGTTTTCATCGATCCCTAACGACCTATGTATTAGACTACCCTTTGCAAGTTTCCGGAAGGTTAATGCTGCAATTATGTGCAAATCGTTTAAAGTCAACCCGACCATTCAAACTGGGTGAAATGGACGAGCGCAAAGTTATTTTAACTCATCCCACAAATGTTCTATTGCTATGAGTTTGGGACTTGGTGAAGACCATTCAAGTTCTTCCGTGTCCAGTTCATCGAACCATTCATTACAGGCTTTGATTTGTGTATTGTCACATTGATAAACAAAATAGACTCATTCCAAATTATTTCCACATTATACAGAGTCGAGTCACATTATTATGACCACCCCCTACGTATGTCTTCGGGGTTGCCCAGCCGAAGAACTATGTCACATGTTGGGAATAGGTTAGGTGACTATATAAGGTAGACTTTCACTATGTTAAAAACATATCACTCATTGCTGCAGTGGGTAGGAAACGTGATTTATCAGATCTGGAAAAGGGGATGATAATCTTCTTTCGGACCAAAGGTGGCTGTATTTCGGAAATCGTGCAGTTTGTTCTCGTGCTGCTGTAGTTAAAGTGTACCATGACTGGGAAAATGGGACCGTTCAAAATAAAAGGTATGGGAACTGTGGAGCACCACGTGCCATTGATGAGAGAGGAGAACGTCGGCTGCGAAGGTTGTGAAGGCCAACCTAAGAGCTAAAGTGGACCAACTTACCGCTCAAACCGACGAGGTTGCTACCAGACATGTCTCTAAAACCACAGTATAGAGGACCCTGCTACGTATGGACCTCCGCAGCAGACGGATGAGTCACGATTTCTGCTCCACAGAAGTGACGCCCGTTGGTGGGTGAGGCGAGAAACCTCCGAGAACAAGCATCCTGCAACCATTGTTGGACGAATCCAGGCTGGTGGCAGCAGCGTCAATGTGTGGGGAATGTTATCATGGCATTGTCTTGGCCCACTGATACCTGTGTAAGGCACTCTCAACCGATTCGGTTATTTATCCTTAATTGCAGATCAAGTACACTCATCTGAGCCAATCCATGAGAAAGAGCCTCACACCATAACGTGCCACCACCAAAGTTAACATTTGACAGAATGCAGTCAGGAACGTAGCTTTTTCCTGTCCATTCTCTTTTTTCCTTGTGCGACGGTCAAAGAGAGATCGATCTGTAGTCCAGTTTTAATGTGCTTTGCTCAATTTAATCCTGGCTGAGCACTGGGTGATCGTGATCCGAATGTGAGGTCTACCACTAAGTTGATTCACAGTAGCTGCCTCTTCGCACTTCCATTTTACAGTCACATTTCCTACGGAGTAGTTTTACAAGCTCGAAGTCTCACGAATTGACTTCCCACCTAATTGGCATCCAATAACCGTACTAATTAGAAATTCTCCGCGTTCTTCTGTACGAGGCATTTAAAGCATTTTTATGCCAGCTATTGCTCACTTCATGCTGCATACAATCATCTCCCGAACTTTCATTTCTGGAAGATGTCTCCTTAATTTATGCCTAAATTTGTGCTGAGATTTTTCATAAATATTTAGAGTAGATTTCTTAGCGAAGGGAATGCTGTTGAACAAGAAACCATGGGACTAGTATCGGAGCGTTGTCCAAGTGACGTAAATGAGATAGATTGTAAACTCTAATACAGCAGTTTCACCTTCTACATTGAATCCAAGCAAATGCAATAAAAATTTGAATGGTGTAAGGAAGCCCACCTTCGTGCTGAGCTTTTTGCTTTCATGGGGATAAAGAAATCACTAACGCTAACCATAACGCATGTTTATCTTTTCTTTGTGCGGTGTACAGAAGTGCATTCTCTTTAATAAAAAGCTGTTTCTTGCGTGAGTCGAAAATTTAGGATTAATCGTATTACGGTCACTAAGCTGCCTTATTTTTGCTCTTTTACAACGTTGTTTTCTCGCCTCCTGCGGTCTACCAATGGAAAAAGTCATTCATCTTGATAGCAGTTGTTGTCGTCTGGAAAAAGAGAACTGTTTTCTGCTCTTTGTGTTTGTGTTTACATTTATTGCCTTTGCGGCTTTCTTCTTTTAATTTTTTTAGCTTCTTCTTAGGGCAACTTGATTTTCTGTTTGAGTAAATGTAAGAAGTGTTTACGGCAACAACGATTAATAATGTAATGTTGTGAATGTATAAATGAATATGTAATTATATAATAAAATTCGCTTTATTTAATTTTTCCTTACGCGAATGTGTTTCACCATTTCATGGATTTATTTATTATACGCAGGCCCTGTAATGTTAGTTGTCATAGCCAAATATGGAACTCAATGCAAGATTTTCTGTGTTGAGTTTAGTGGCGATATTTAAGTTCGATGAAATGGCTAATGTACTTTTCAGACAAACCGTATATGCTTATTGCTCATATACAGGGTGTTACATAATTGGTGTCCCGTCGTTAGGTCCAAATAACGACTCAAGGGGAACAGATTGGGGGGAAATGAATATTGATTATTTGGTTTTAATGTCCCCTAATTCAGAATAAAAACATTTCACGTCCCTGGGGGTGAAGGGGTAAATTTTGAAAATTTTAATTTTGTAGGGGCAGGGGTTAGACCCCATGTGTTATTTAGAAAGTATTAGAGCATCATGTAAAATGTGGGTTTAGCAAAAAACCCGGTGAAAAAACCTCATCCCCTGCCCTTTATCGAGTGGGTAAAGTGAAAGGTATGGCTAGCTAATGTAAACAAAAACAGAAAAACTCATTAGAAACTTATTAGAACTTTATTACTTATTAGAAAACAGTACATTTGAAAATGAATGAGAATGAATGAGTCGTTACTCTGAAAAGCTAATGGTCTTGACCCACTCCAAATGTAGGCCCTACTGTTTTCTAATAAGTATGGTTTTTGTCCACATCGGCTAGCCATACCTTTCACTTTACCCACTCGATAAAGGGGGCAGGGGATGAGATTTTTTTCACCGGGTTTTTTGCTAAACCCACATTTTACATGATGCTCTACAACTTTCTAAATAACACATGGGGTCTAATCCCTACCCCCCTACAAAATTAAAATTTTCAAAATTTACCCCTTCACCACCAGGGACGCGAAATGTTCTTATTCGGAATTAGTGGACATCAAAACCAAATAATCAATATTCATTTCCCCCACCTGTTCCCCTTGAGCCGTTATTTGGACCTAAAGACAGGACACCAATTATGAAACACCCTGTATTTTTAAATGTGCTAAATTGCTTCTTTAAAAAAAGTAACTTTAAATGATAATTATTTATTGAATAAAGGTGGGGGAGGGGGTAACTCAACCTATTAGATTTTTCTATTTAGTGCATGACGGATGCCATAAGAAGGAGACGATGAACCAAAATTAATTAATGTAAAGTTACGGTGGTTCATTGAAAGTACTTTATTAAAATAGAGACAATGTTTAAGAAAATCGTAAATGTAGTTAACCAAATATTTGTTCAATGAATGATAAAGAGAACAGATTAACTATTCACCAGATTCATCGCAGTTACTTGCCTGGACCCCTGCCATTTCCGGTGTGTAAAAATGATACAAAGATTGAAACCTAAAACTTTTTAACTACAAATTAACAACAGAGACCAAATGATATAAAATTACAAAATAAAAGCTAAAAATTAACAAAATAAAATAAATACAAAATAAAAATAATAAAATCTTACCAGTGAAGCAGAAATACATTTATACATTTATTAACAAGAATTACTCCCCCGAGTAGGGTAAGGCAAGTAGCAGATCCTGCAGTCATCTATTTTTACCCCTTTATCTGCACTCTTTACCTCCCTCCAAGTTTTTTTAATCAAATAATGGATTTTCTCGAACGTAATGTGTAGAAAATGTAAAATAAAAAAGCTCGTATCTTCTTTCCTTTCTCATCATTTCTGATGGAATGACATATCTCATGCCATATGTTCCCATAGTTCTAACGACCAAGCGACTGCAACCCCCGCAATTCCGACCCACTGGAACAATTGAGCCTAAACTTAATAGTCCAGATCTTGCCTAGAGGAATCTGTATACTGAATTTCACTCCTTTACATACAGGGTGTCCCAAAAATGACTGATGGATTTTGAAAATCAATAAAAAACAACAAACGGAATGCGATAGATATGTATCGTTTGCAGCCTTATGCTTAGGAAATCAGGGAATTTTATCCCATCAAATTTCAAATTTAGTTAACATTTTCTCCCACAGGTGGCGCTGAAAAGTATGAAAAAATAAAAACCGGTATGAAAATGTTGCAAGGACTGTTGCAAAAAACTAAACAATGACATTTTCAGCACACGCTATCTCAACAGCACACGCTATCAGCTTGATGACGAGCTGAAATACTTCGTTTAACTAAATAGAAATTTTCAGCCTGCAGCGCCATTTTCAGCCTGCAGCGCCATCTCTTGGTAGAAATGTTAACTAAATTTGAAATTTGATGGGATAAAATGTATGTAACAATGTATTCCTTCTTGACAAATCGATTGTTATATGATATACCTTTATCTTCGTGTGTTCTTTACAGTCACTGTTTTAGCACGTGAATTCGACTTGAAGGGGGTCCATGAAAGATTGTGAAAAGTTGATACGGCCGAGCTAAGATTTTGATGGTCATATTTCTGAAAACAGAATTGGAAAAGGTTGATCCGTTTTCAAGTTATCGTGCAAACGTCGGACGGCCGGATAAACATACAGACCAAGGGCGCATTCTTATAAGTAGGTTTTTGCTAAAGCTCCTAATAAAAAGATAAAATAACCTGAAAAACATATTTCGAAAGCAAACCTTTCATCTTTCACCTGCAGAAAAATTATTATTCATGAGCTGAAATTTTTCCGTCGTTGAAACGGGTGCACAAAACCACTACTATTCAATTAAATTTCTAAAGCTAATGTGAGCACCAGAAGTCGCCCGGGTCCAAAAAACATGTGCTGCCACCTACTCCTAGTTTTCGCTTGACACGTAAATAGAGAACAACAATAAAAATTGTGAAAAAATGTTGTTTTTTTTTTGAATCATACGATAGGAACAAAATGACTCTCACCCATTATTAATATGTCTATCTATTATTAAAATCCAATACTAAGCAAGTGTTGTCCCCGAGCCACCTATTTATTTAAGCTCAGACGCATTCCTAAAGGGCTCGGATCAGATGTATGATCAGCGTCCCGAAAGTTTTATTTTTAAAATTGAAGGTATTTTGTCGGCATGGAGGAGTTTTGTGAGTCAATAATCATAGAAATACCAGTTTAAGGAAAAGAGGAAAAGATGCTTTGATTAATTATTATTAAAACCAAAAAAGCAGTTGAGAATGCGTGATGTTAATTAAAAGCATCATTGTTGTCTTCGCGAAGTCGATCGTTGCGTCACCAATTTTTCTTTTTTCGAATTTTTTGATCTTAAAGACAGATTCGGATAGAGCATCAAAATGTAAAAGTTATAATAGGCATAGATGTCCTATGTATTTGGGAATGGCCAATGTTTAATTTCAACCGCCATTATGGTTAAAATAGATATGACATATATGCCTAATATAACCTTTAATAATATATTGATGCTCTATCCAAATCTGAAATCAAAATCAAATAATTTGAAAATAAATTGGCCACAGAACGATCAAATTCGTAAATTCAATAACAAACCTTGAAAATAAATCTTCCAAAAATACGCTTCTCTTGAAACTCTCCATTGAAATGCCTTTTTTTTCATTTCCATTTTTAAGCTTCATTCTCAACGGCAAGATTGAAGGTCTGTTCATTATCTACTTTCTCAAATGTACTTGTATTTTGAGATAAGGAACACTTGGTTACAACAATGTCTCTGTGTTGTCGCTGAACACTCAGTTGAGAAGTCTCAGCCGAGAAAGTAGATAATGAACTGGCCCTGAGTCTCCATTCCGAGTGATAATGTTTTACCATTTAAAATGGTCGCCGTCATGCTAAAAATGAAATAATTTAGTTGCACGAAAAATAGTTTTTAAAACTATAATTTAAAAACGTACTAGACCTGTTCAAATGAAACCCGTTCGAGTCAAGTAGGTGTTGTAAGAAGGCAGAGAACATGAAGGATGAGCAAAGAAAGAGTAGTAAGTATTTAATGAACATTAGAGAGTTTAAGTTACACGTGAACGTGACGCGAACGCGTGTGACGTTTCCGATCTGAAATGATGTAGCTTTTTCATTGTTTACAATTCAATGAAAAAGCTACGTCATTTCAGATGGAAAACGTCACACGCGTTCGCGTCACGTTCGCGTTTACGTGTAACTTAAACTCTCTAATAATGTACACACGAATAAGAATTTAAGCATGGCGTTTAAGCACGAATTGGGGAGACGGGAAATTCGTCAGCGAAAAAACTCTGGCTATCAAAAAAACAAGCTTTTGGAGGACTGTTTTTTTTAGTAATAATTAATCATTAAAAAAACTTTATTTTTCTCTTTTTTTATTTTTAAAGGGACATTAGTCCTCGTCCCTATCTAAAAATTGCAGCGACAGTTTGCATCTAAGCAGTTTAAGCAGTTCAGTTGTCAGTGGATCTAAACTCATTAGCGGCAACAATGCTGTTGTTATGAATGAGAAAGAGTTGTTAAGAAGAGAATAAAGCGTCTATAGAAAACAGAATTCGACAGGATTAGATATTTCACATTCAGGTGTTCTCATCTGTTTTTGAGAAAAGGTATCTTAGTGTTCCGTTCTTGTTTCAGCATTGTAGGGCTTTCCATAATGCGCATAGGATCTAATACCTTGGGTGGGAAGTTAAAAGACCTTAAGGGTGAAATACGATTTAGAACCTTTTGTTAGGTTCTTTTCACGAGTCCCTTGTTTTTAAATCGGTATTTATTTAATTTTCTTTCTTTTTTTTTATTAAAAAAACAACCTTTTTCAGCCAACTTTGTGCGCAGCATATTCTCGGAGACCCGTAGGGTTGGCTCTAAAACGTGATTAGCTTTTGCTGAAACGCGTTGATGCATCGCATTAGGAGCCGTTTCCTTCCACCACCTTCACTTTGGTGTAGAAAAAAAGAAAAAAAAGTCCCCTCCTCACCTACACAGTAGACTGCCGCCGCTGCTACTACTACTCCGTCTTCACGGAACCCGATTTCCTCGCAAGAATGTTTCTAATCACGCACCATTAATTCTTTTAACGATCAAAGTCGAAATAATTCAATCCGGCCAATCAGCGAGCTCGTTTCATCACAACTCCACCCTACCTCGTCATCGGAAATAACAGTCATATCCATTCCAGTAAAATTTGCTCTGATGTACATTCTGGAAAGTTTTAAAGTAATCAGTGGAAAACGGGCGGATGGGTGAGGAAGATAGCCAACCCCCCAATTCGGATCTCCTGGTCGGGCAAATGGAGCTCGACGTGTATACAAAAAGAAGCGAAATCGTTGTCGTTGGATTTTTCTATGGGAAAGTAAGCTGAAGACCTTCTGAAGATGGGTTTGAAATTTTGAATATAAAATTTACCTTCCTCATTTTATTTCTTTATAACCTCATTTTCAGTAATTTTCGAATGTCTTTATAGTGATGAAGTTGCTTCTTATTTGAATAAAAGAAAAGAAATAGAGCCATGAATCGAGAAAGTTTTTAAAATAATGATTTTATAACTGTTATCAAGCCTAATATATCCTGGAATGAGAAATTGTATTTAAACATTTACGAATTTGAAGACAGCAGGTATTGCAGTGACGACAGTTAATGGCTACACTCTTCATATCGAGAGGAAGATTGCTTCATTCCTACGCTTGACAACTTAAGTTGGGCGAAGTGGACGAGTACGAAGTTATCGTTTTAACACATCGCACAAATATCTTCAGTTCAGGTCGGGACTCATTGAGGAACATTCAATTTCTTCCACAACCATTTCAACGAACCACCCATTTAGAGACTTTCACTTGTGGATGAGAGCGTGGTTGTGTTGATAAGCAAATAGACCCATGCCAAATCGTTTTCTCACTGTAGGCAGCACAGATTTGTATAGATAAGCCTTGGAATCCATAGCTTTTTTTATAAGACCGGAAGTCTTCTCCTAGGCTATTCCAAGAGGGTGACCCACATCATAACACTTTCACCACCAATTGGCATTATATAGTCAGACATGTAACATTCATCGGGCATCCTCCACAATAACCTAAGAGCGACTGTCAGATTGCCGAAGCGTAAATCCATTTGAGCGACTGTCAGATTGTAAATCCATTTGAGATGAACTTTGCGCCACTTTCGCCTTTGTTGAGCATCGTGATCGTAAACTTACGGGAAAAGTTCATTGTTTCAGCTCCTGACAGAATGTCCTGGTGCAAACAATGATTCCTGATGCTTGTCCACATTTCAGAGTGAGCAAATGCAAATAAATTTGTTTGTTTATTTAAGAAAGTTAGATTATATAACTGTGCCCAACTGGGACCGTTATGATCAAGGACCGACGAGTTAAATCCCAGGGGACGCGTCAATAACATTGGTATATAATCATAAATGAGTTAGTAATTACAAGTTTCAATAAGCACAAGTAATAAATTAACGTAAGTTACTATTGCAAACAAAGTAGTAGTAACAATTGGCAAGGTGAATATAGTTTGGTTTTTTTAGCCTTCCAGAATATTATAATTGCAAATTTATAATATACTAATCACATTGTCAAACCAATAGCCAAATCTATGGCCAAAATCTGTATAATTTATGTAAACTAATCAATAGATTAAAACTATGTACGTGGCTCGCATACCTAAATTACGATCTGGCATGTTGTTTTAATGTCTTCCTGAATAGGATGTATGGGGCTAGTAACCGGATTGCGTCAGAAGAATGGACCAATTTTTGAGGCCTATATAAGAAATACACCTGTGGGAATAACCGTACTTTGTTATCGGCATGGAAATACTTTAAGCATTACTTTGTGTAGGTCTTGGTTAAATTTAATTGCGAGGGGGGGGGGGGGTTGAATTAATTAAAGAAGAGTTTATTATGTTATAAATGAAGGGGGTGGCCGTGGCCTGGTTGTCTCGTCGGTTGGCTTGTCAATCGATGGAGTTCAGCAACTTCAGGCGCGGCCAGCTGCTGGTTGGGTGACGGCCAGGGCTTGAGGGCCACCGCTGGCGGGACAGCTATTTGGGGCGCGGCTGTTGGGGGACTTTGGTCTGACCCATTTGCCGATTGACCATAGCTGGTTTCCCAGCGGTTGGTGACAGCCTCTGGTTCGTTTATCCCCAGCAGCTTTTCCATCATGAAACCCCCCGTGCTTCGGAGGGAACGTTAAGCCGTCGGTCCCGGCTGCTACTGTCATCTCGTAGCAGTCGTTTATAATGGGATGGCGCAAAACTCCCTCGTAGGAGTAGGTGCGATAATCTACCCTCTGTACTAGATAAGATAAGATGTTATAAATGAAACTGCAAGATTGAAGAATATATATTTGTGTAATGGTTAAAAGGTTGAAATAGGTACGTGACAGATTAAATTATTTGCGTAAAACCTTTTTTGTAGTTTTAAAATCCGCGTTAAATTACAAGAAGTGGTTGATCCCTCAAAAAATATTTTCATAACATAATGATGAATGTATCCATATAAAATAGAGGAGTAAAAGAATATAAAAGTTAAAGTCTAGAGATGATCCCTTGTTTTTTAATTGGTTTTGGTATAAATGTATCGATATATAGGTTCCATGTTAAATCGTCACAAATTATCCATAAATTATCCCGAATATTCACCTGAAACAGTCGTCGATTATTGTCGGTATTTTTGAGTTATACCACTGCAATATTTCAGTTGTCATGCATTTAACTTTCCACTTTACAATAACATTATCCATGAATCATGAGCTATGATAAACTTGGGAAGATTTAATTTCACTGAACTTTTCTTTTCAACCTACATTGATGACTTACATATAATATTTCCTTAATTTTATTTATATTTGAGATAACCCAGTACATTAATTTAATCAGAATCTAGAGGTTTAACTTTTTAAAACATTTGTGGTGATCTGTTGTAAAACTATCCAATCGCACTCTGGTTGCGAATGGCCCCGTCTATAACATTTAAAGCTTCAGGACGTCGAAAAAATAGACACGTCATTGATCAGTGGAATTCCGAACTTTACAGTGGGTATCATCATCATGATTATCATCATCAGCTTCTGGTTGGCTGTATCCTAAATGCGTCATTCCATCTTTCTCCGGGGCCAACGATATAACGGGCCCCAGCCAACACCACCTAGAAAGAAAGCCAAACAACTGAAACGTCATACGTTGTTTCATCATCATAATTCGACCATTGTTGATCCTATTTCTACCAATAAAAAGCCTTAAATTTGGTCGACTTATGATGATGTAACAATGCATGACTTTTCAGTTATGAGGCTTTCTTTCTAGGAGCTATTGCCCCAGCGCGGAAAAGTCACCTGCCATCTTAGTCTGGCCAACAATCCAATCTTCATTATTTCCAACAAACGAAAAAAATACTTATTGTTAAAATCTAAGAGAGAAACAAAGGAGATTACATTGTTACTCGGACTAAGATGGTCAGGTGACTTTTCCGCACTGGGGCCCGGTATATCGTTGGCCCCGATCTTTCTCTATCTTCATCTCTTCGCACAGTCGTCCATTCTGTAGAGCTTTCGTCATTTTTATTATCCTCCTTCCTGTCCTTGCCCTTGCTTTTTATCACTCTTTTCTTAACGCATGCCCTATTTAATTAATTTTTCTTTCTATTTCAGTAAGCATGTTTCATTCTTCTTTATTTCTTATTCTATTTGGTCAGTGAATGTTTAAATCTTCGTCCAGATTCATATTTTCAACACTTCAGTTAGGTAGGTACCTATCTTTCTTTAATAATGCCAATGTTTCACGACCACACAACATGCAAAGTTTATATCCATCGGGGGGTGTCGTGTGAAAATCTTCAGCCCTAGATCTTTCATTATTGCATTTATAACATTATTTCATTATTAAATTGCACCAAGTTAGTTTTGACATATTGTTCATTACTCTCTCAGTCTCAGTCCCATGAGCAACTTCAATTTGGGGTTTCAGTAAAATAATACGCAATCCGGGAATTGGCTAAGTTTGAAAGGCTATGCCGGTTACATCCGTATTTACCATGGAAATTATGAACTGAAATAATAAATGGGCTGTTTAAATTATTAGAGTGTTGTTGTTGTTAGACCCTATCTTTAGATTTTCTAAATTATAATTTGGGCTAATGTAAATTGGCCATTGAGCTGAAATTATGTTGGGCTCTAATTGCACCAATTAATGTGCATAAATTCTAAATTTAATGGCGCCCCGTAAACGATGAGATTTGCTTTTCAATAATTGACTAACCGTCCCTTTTATTGAATGTCATTTAAATTTTATATGACTACATTATCTAAATCGATAAGAGATTTAAAATGACGGGAATATCTTGCTAGTTTAAGTGTCTTGTTTATTATAATGGAGCATGAAATTGATTGGTGTTCAATTTTATCAGCTCATTTGGAAATAAAGTGAAATTTGAAATGTTTGCGTTAAATTGGATTCTAAGTTTAGAATGCGAATCGAGTTGAGAAACGGTTAATATTGTTGTAACCGGCAGCGCATGAAGAATCCTGAGGCTAAACAATCTTCGGTCAGCTTTGCTCGGTTTTTCCTATAGGCTGATAAGTGAATGTGGTTGGTTTTGCTTTCCTTTCACAAGCCTAAAATAGGGCTTTCACAGGAGCCCACCACCGACCAGCAGGGGGTGATTAGGAAACCGATACGTCGCAGGTCCCCTTGTTATTGGCTGCTCCGAGAATCAAGTATTATCCATCAGTGTCACCGTGGTAAGTACAGACAGCGAGAACGTTTCGAAGGAGGAAAAAATATCAGGGGAAGAAGAAATATTGCGCTCAGTCAATAGCAGAAACGCCATTGAAAGTTCGCAGGCGTCGAGACTTGTGCAATGATACCTTTAAGTCGACTGCCGTCGGCAAAATGTCCGAACTCTGCGTCGCTCGAATACGAAACAGGGAACTTTGCATTCCGAAGTGAGGACGATGAGTGAATGCAAAAAGCGTCATTTGGGAGCGCCATGTCGAAGAGGAAGGAGGAAAAATATCTTCCTAACAGCATTTGCTCTCCACAGTTCAAAGAATAAGAAGAAGAAGAAAAAAAGAAAGAAAAAAGAATCGGGACACCATCTGGTCGACGCATTACAAAGCTCTTTGTTTGATGGACTATTAGATTAACATTAATTATCGAGATGTTAATCATGAATGAATTTGAATTTTATTATAGAACTCAGAATGCGATATGGATTTTTCTTTGATTTACACGCCTTTTATGTGAACTAGTCTGACAAGAAAGGTTGATATAGAGTGGAAATAACTGAACCACAGCTGACGTATCAGACAGACAGTTTTTTATTAAAGGTAAAGAAAACTTTTTCTTTCCTTTTTTTTTTTTAGTTTTGACAAAGGGCAGTCTCTGCCCGAGTCGTCAGCTGTTGCAGAATTTTTTCTGACCCGTGTTCTCCTGGTAATTTTGACTCGTTTTCGTGTCTCTTCCTCTACGTCCAAATGAAAAGATAGAAGGGTATGTATTGTAAGAAGGTGTTATTCGTTTTCAATTAAAAACTTTAAAAAATTTAAACTAAATACAAAATTATAGGACCAGTCAAGAGATGCAAAATGAATTTGATTCACAATCCTATATACAGTGTAACCTCTTGCAATAAGACATATTTTTATGAAAAAAAAAACAAATTAAAAAAAAAATAAAACTAGCATCATCTTTTTTCATTTGTGAGCTACAAAACGCAATGGACAAAATTATAGGACCCGTGTTATTGACAAGAAAATTTTCTACTCGTATTGTTGTAATTATTTATTTACAACAATTTTAACGTAAACAAAAAACGGGGGGGCGCCCCCCCCCCCCGCCCCCAAGATCTCAATGGGATTGAGATCAGGACTGCACGCTGGCCTGTCCAAAACACGAATTGCTTGATCATGAAACCACTGTTGAGTGGTTACTGCACGGTGTATGGATGAGCGCGTTATCTTGCTGAAAGACAAAGTCCGGATCGTTCAGTTCGTCTGTAAATGGCAACAAATAATTTCTTAAAACATCTTGATAATCGTCTGCATTTGACTTCGGCTTCACAAAACACAAACTTGATTTGCCGTTGGCAGAAAAAGCATCCCAGATCATAACGGAACCTCCGCCTTGCACTCCTCTTGAAAGAAACTGTTCTGGCTGCCTGAGATCATGCCAGTAGAATCTTATACCATCAGGCCCATCCATACTAAACAATTTTCGTCACTAAAGATAGTATGATTTCACATTTGCGAATTCCCACTGTACAGTTTCGCAAAGGCCTGTCTTGCACGCATGTGGCTTGAAGATAATTTTGGCTTGGATTTATATTTCGTACAAGGTGGATGCTTGGAGTACACGACAAATTGTTCTGTCTGATACAGGAAGTTTCAGAGATGACCTGATGTTAGAGGATGTTGCTGCTGTGCTGGTTGAAGCCATTCTCAGGATAGCACGTTTGTCTCTTTTTGACAGCTTCGGGCGTTTTCCTGGATGAGGATTTTTCCATAGCCATGCATGCGGATCACTTAAAAGTTATGGACTATAGTCTTGGACTTTCCAATAATTCCAGCAATTTCTCTTTCACTCTTTCGACAGTTTTTGTAAGCTGTAATTTGAGCTTGTTGTTCACTACTAATTTTATACCACGTCCCATGATCATTTGTTCAATACAGAACAGAATTTTATTGTTTACTAAAGTAATGAAAACAAGATTAAACAAAGTATAAAAAAACCGACTTTAATGAAACGTTCACTATCACATAGCTATATCAGTCCATATCTTGAAAACTACTGAACCGATTTTGATGAAACTTGGATTTATCCCTAAGTTGAAAGATACGATAACTTAATCCAATAAAAAAAGAACTACTGCAAGTCGATTTCTAGTTTCTGAGAAATACGTGGACATACATACATACTCACACTATGAAATTTGGCATACTGTCCAGTTCCCACGAAAATGCCCCTGCATTGTTGAAAGTGCTCACTGGCGCGCTGCAGTCGTGGGTACAATAAACAGCACTGATGG
>JAHWFO010018671.1:2311579-2391616 GCA_023313115.1 Rhysida immarginata | reverse complement strand
GTCACCTCGTTCACATCCTCCAATTTCTGCCGAAACCGAGGTGACATTGGGGTTACCCTGTAAAAGATAATGCTTGAAATGAGTTGTAACCGTAGCGTAGGATTAGGAGACTTCTTTTACTTATTTGTTTTCATTTGTATGAGAATAGCACGTATATTCATGGAGATCTAAAGGTTTCCTTAAAAAAAAATCGAACTTTTTCGTAAGTTTTTTTTTTTTTTTTGATAGCATGCAAAGTTTTCAACCCAATACAATGCCATTTTCAGGAAAAGTGACAAACTAATCAGAATATAAAAATATTAGGCGTTGCTCGGGCTCTTTTTGGATGAAATTTTGCAATTTCTGAATGTGATTATACAGAAAATATGAACATTATTATCCACCTTTTTCCTCCGGCACTGCGTCAAACTCTCTCAACATTGAAAAAGCGAGCGAAGACATGTACAAGTGCTAAAGGGCGGTAGTTGGAGGGCCATCGATTGGAGCATTTTAAAATTCTTTTCGATTTTTCAATATGAATTTTTACTATATTAATTCAAGCTTTTTTCATCTGTTCATTTTTCTGTATATATGACGAATATTTATATATGTGACGATATATTTCAGTATTTTTGAGTATATATATGGGTTATTTGAGTCACAATGGCGATATGGGTAATCATATCATGGTGATCGTATTCAGGAATAAAATCTCCCTGTTTGCTGCAAAACTGTGTACACGGAGAGAAATGCTTGGATGTAGCAACAATAAAGGAGTTGATGAGTGCTTGTTTGTTGAAGCAATGAAAAAACCTTTATCTTACTACATTATCAAATTCACTATTAATACGTAGATTTTTGGGACAGGAGGAACAATTATTTTTCGAAATTTCATGTAGACAGTGATCTTCCTCTTGCTTTGAAGCTCAAGTTTGCAAGATTTCATCAAGATCGGAATAAAACTGTAGATTTGTATAAGAGAGAAACATATATCGATTAGAAGAGCGTAGGAGTCCTACGGGAGGTGCTTTCGTGAACTTGACGCACCTAGCCTATGACACTCCCCGGGTCTTCGAGATCCTCTATGCAAAATTTCAACCATGGGGTTGCCCGGTTTAGAAGTTATGGAGGAACAAACAAACAGCGGAAAATGCGTAGAGAAGCTGATAAGCATAAGGAGAAGTTGATACGGGTGTCCGTTCCAAAAATAAAAATTTGGAGAAAACCCCTTATCGTTTTGTTTATTTTTGAGAGCAACCGAAATTCATCTCATTCTATCGACGATATCTTCCTGAATTTTGATGATATTTGCTTGGGTTTTTTAGAAGAGTAGCTGTATACATTTGGCTAATAAATTATGCAAAAGGCATTCTGGTAACGCTTGCGCACACGCAGTTAAACATTATTTAGTAAAAATGCTCATATTTAATTCTTATTGCAGGGTGTTGTCTCTACTGTAGTTTGTCAAGAACCCCGCATGTTATAAACGAAAAACTTATAAAAATCGATTTTTTTTTTACAGAAAGCTTTATATCTCCATGAATATACGTGCTACTCTCATACAAATGCACAGAAAAGTAAAAGAAGCCTAACAAGAGGAGAAAGCAAACACCTTATCTACTATAGTTAATTACTTAATGTATCAGGTCGTTACATATCAAATGTCGGATTTCGAAGGGGGTTCCGCGCTTCAGCACGGTTTCCATGTTTAGTAGCAAGTACCCATAACAAAGTGGGTAGCCATTCCCAGAGATAAACCTATCAGCGACCAGCTGCCTGAAATTTGCATGTCTGCGATGATATTTAAGTGTTTGAACCCAAGCGAAGATAGTCACGACTTCATATGAATTACGTGTGATAATGCATTACGAGTTCAGGTTGAATTATACTGCATCCAACGCCTCTTGAAACATCAATAAGGTATTCGGTGTAGGCACCATAAACGAACGTACTATCCAACGTTGGTTCCGAAAATTCCGGGCGGGAGTGGCGGATCTAGCAAATGAGCCAAGCGGCAGACCGCCCAACGTGTTGAATGACGTTGATCTGAAGCGATCTGTGGAAGAGGACCCGTCAAAAACTGTTCGGAACCTTGCAGTGGATCATGCTGTATCAGCGTCGACTGTCAGTAGACACCTTAGGACCATCGGCAAGGTAAAAAAAGCAAAAAAAAATACACTAAAAACTCAAACTCTGGAGGAGTTCATTACTTCTCGACTATATCCGAATCTTTCTGTATAATCAAGTTGCTCATGCCATTTCGGGAAAAAATGTCGACCCTAATTTTAATGTATCTCCTAATTCCTCGGTTTAGGGCGTTGACGTTTGACATAACGCTTCATTGCTTCCACCTATATTAAGGAGGGTCTCTGTTTTGTTTGGTTTTTTGTTTGTTGTTTTTAATCTTAAATGATTAACTTGGGTTAGTTGTTGTTGTAATATGATCTATTTTTCTAGAAATTCGATAAAACGTCTAAAATCAAAGGTGTTCATATTATTTTATCCAACCACTGTAGAGATCATATGAATTACGCTTTATAGAAGTTGGTCCGTGGCGTTAAATTTCGTTTCCGATATATGTACAGCACGACACGCGTTTAAGGGTCAGCTTATGCAGTACCAAAATTACTTCTACTACAAGTTGCGAATCTCCATGTTAAGAGTTCAGTCGAAGTCGGTGTTTTGAGGATTTATTCATTAAACGTATAGCTAAATCGGGAAATTTATGGCGTACAAAGTTTCTTAAAAGTAAAAGTTGACTGCTAAACTCTAACAAACTACTCGCTGGTGTTTATATGTTAAAATTAATAACTATTATTAATATAATTTATTACTTTATTTAGTAAATTACAGCGGGCGCCCTCCCCCCTCTTCATCCATCACTGGCCCCGAATAATATCAATCGGTGGCAGAACGGAACGGTTCTCTGCAAATGCATTGAAAATCCGTCGTGTATTGCAATCAAAACTTCGGATATTGTAATCAGATTTTAGCCAAAATTAAACTTTACGCAGAAATTCCACGTGCAAGGACTGAAACTCTTAGAGTCAGTGAAAATGGAGTTATCCTTCGCAGAAGACTTTGAATGGCATTACGAATTTGATTAAAAGAAAACTGATCATCTACTAAGGAAAACTAACAGCCAATCAACAATACGCGAGTTGTTTTGTTTCATTCTTCATTCATTCTTATTCAATATTGTATTAATTCTGAGTATTCGTGTAACATGTATGTTTATATGTAGAATATAATAAAATCTTGTAAACATTCCAAGGAGGAGCTTTAGCAGTGAAGCAGAAATACATTTATACGTTTCTTAAAAACAAGTTAATTTCCCCCCGCCTCCCGAGTAGGATAAGACAAGTCACCCCTTCATCTGCACTTTTTACCTCTCCCCAAGTTTTTTTTAATCAATAAATTGATTTTCTCGAATGTAATATAATATGTAAAAAATGTAAAAAACCTCGTATCTTTTTTCCTTTCTCATCATTTCCGAACGTATGATATATCACATGCTATATATTGCCATAGTTCTAAGGACCAAGTGAATGCCACCCCCGCAAATCCGATCCCACTGGAACAATTGGGCCTAAATTCATAGTAATGTAGATCTTGCCTAGAGGAATCTGGATACTGGATTTTACGCCTTTACGTACCTAAATAGCACATAGATATGTTGCTCTCTCTCTGAATCCCACCCCCGTAATTCCAACCCCCGTATACCAATCAAAACCAAACTAAATAGTGCAGATGACCATAGTAAGCTACATTCCGAATTTCAACCTTCTACCTCAAAAAAATGTTAAAATTATGAAGGGGACGGGCTGACATTATAAAACCAATAAGTAGCTCCGTTCTTATTCTACTTACGCGGGTCAAATGAAAACCGGAAATATTTTTTTGCAGCTCCTTTATTACAGCTCCTTTATTTTCTACTACTTTTCAATGTAGTCCCCATCTTTTCGATGCATTCCGTAAATGAGTCGGGAAGGCATGGATACTTCGGGAAAATTTTTCTTTCATATAATGGAGATCTTGCTTATAGGGATCTGCATACCGAATTTCACTCCTTTATATGCATAAATACACCTAGACCTTTTGGTCCCCTCTAATTTTCACCCCCAAAACTCCGACCTTAGTGGGCTAATCAAAACCAAACTAAATAGTGAAGGTGCCATAGCTAGCTACATTCCGAATTTCAACCTTCCACCTCAAAAATGTAGAAATGATGAAGGGTGATTCAAATCGTGTGTAAAATAAAACCAATAAGTAGCTCCATTTTTCCGCTACTTAATAATAAGCTTATAGACTATGAGCACTTGAGCAATCGTGCGTCGACAAAGCGATTTCACGTGCGCGCGCCGATGTCAATAATGCTTAAAAGATGAACAGAAGGCAACAATGTATTCCTTCTTGATAAATCGATTGTTATATGACATGCCAATATCTTTGAATTCTTTACACTCACTTTTTATCATGTGAATTCGACTTGAAGGGGTCCACGAAAAATTCTGAAAAGCTGATAAGGCCGAGCTAAGACTTTGATGGTCATATTTCTGACAGAATTTAAAAAAGTTAATCCGTTATCAAGTTATCGTGCAAACGGGGGACGGTCGGTCGGATAAACGTACAGACCAAGGGCGCATTCTTATAAGTAGCTTTTATGCTAAAGCTCTAATAAAGGTTCTATAGTCTTATAAAGCTCTAATTCGATTATCAATTCGGCTTGGTCCCAAAGTGATTGCATTAAGCGGCGCCCACTATAGAAATATAAACAGTAAGTAAAAGATCTAATGTAATGTACTAGATTAGTGTAATTAACCTCGCATCAATAAACAAAACTCTAAAATTTGATTGCACTTCTTTAAATAATTTTTTTAAAAAATTAATTTATATAATTATTATCACTAGTTTCCTTATTTTAAGAAGTTCTAATTTTTTAGGTCTTTATTAATTTTAAAAAAGTGTCACACAGTCTCATAAATATCTATATAATTTTTTTATTTTGGATAATTCTCTATCCAAATTTTTTTTCAATTTTTTTAAAATTAATTTTCTTTGATTTTGGTGTCTTCCATTGGAATAAACCATTTGACGCTTTTCTACCGTTGAAGTTTATTATCCAAACAACAAAAAAAATTCTTTAGACTTTGTATTAAATTCCACTTCAATTTTTCAATTTGGTTAATGGGTTTATTTCTTAAGCTTTGATAATTTTGTGGAAAGCTAGCGATTTTTCGGAAGCGATTTTACAAAGTTAGCGATGCAGCGAGATTTTTCGGAAAGGGCATTTGCATACATCTCACCCATCAGTGTTCCACTTTCAAGGCAGGTAGTTCATACGAGCTGAATATTTTAATGAAAATTACACAACACCTACAACTTTATGATTAAAAGGTCACGTGTCCGCGCCTGAAAATAACATCTCTTGCATCCAGTAACAAAACAATGATTTGACATATTTACGGAACATGATTAGATGAAATATCACGAAAATATAGTTCTTATTTTCTTTTTTTACAAGAATATTTAATTATTTTCTTTTTTATACTGCTTTTATAAGAAATATCACAAAATCGTAATTTTGCTAACACTGATAGTGTTGGTAACCGCTTTCCACTGCTGTCAGCGCCACCACTCGGGAGGAACGTGCATTGTGCCAAACTCTCCCATAGGATTTGCCTGGAGATTCGCAACTTGTAGTAGAAGTAATTTTGGCAGTACTCTAAGAAAACGAAATAATTTCTCCAGGATAGGGGATGCTCTGTGTCATTGGCCTGGTTCCTAACATCGCAGTTTTCACTGCAGAAGCCTTCATTTCAGAAAATCAGAATCAATCGTAGATTGCGCCTCCTTTGTAGGTTTCCATTGCTTATTTACAAGAAAAGGTCACTTTAAAAGAATTATTACAAAAAGTATTACAAAAATCCATAGGGAGATACTGAATGCTTTTGCCGAACGGCGATAATTGTATAGTATAAACCGTTTTTCGATCAATGTAAGCATCAGTCATTTTAGAAGTATGAATTTGTCTCGTTTTGAGGGATCCATATATGAATTGGTTGCCATGCAAATAATGATGAATTTTAAATTTTGGTTACTTTCTTATCTCCAATTTGCATGCCTGGTAGCATAACATCATAAATCCTTTTGAAAAAAATACCGTACCCAATTAGCGTATCCACTGGGAATGGGATGTTTCTCCATTATGGAGACAATATATTTCCCCACTTTCATTTATATCAGACAGGTATATCGGAGGGTCTGATATAAAGGGTCTGATATAAAGGCAAGCGAATAATTTTAGCCATATTAGTTCTTTATTGTCTCTAACTTCTCTGTACTTTGTTCGCCTTGTCCTTTTCGTTGTTGGGTTTTCCTTCCTTGCTAAAGATTTGACTTTCTGGGAAATGAGGTGCAGATTGGAGGCAGGATGCATATTATGACCGCGTTTCTGTTGTCCTTCCGTACGTGCACTTGTGGAGGTTGCTCTGTGCTTACAGAAAATCCGAGAGATTTACAAAGTTAGTGATGCAGCGAGATTTTTCGGAAAGGGCATTTGCATACATCTCGCCCATCAGCGTTCCACTTTCAAAGCAGGTAGTTCATACGAGCTGAATATTTTAATGAAAATTACACAACACCTACAACTTTATAATTAAAAGGTCACGTGTCCGCGCCTGAAAATAAGTTACTGCGCAAATTCGACCCATAAGAGTGGACCAACCTCTGTAGAAACAAACCGTAACATAAACATGAAAATCGTATATATAAAATCAGCGACGGTGGACTATGTCACAAAAGTATGGAGAGAGATGTGTGTCAAAAATCTAACAAAGACGATTTGAAAGTGGGCTATTTCCCGATTATACAATCGGGTGGGTTCGCTTCTAGTATTCAATAAAAGTATGAAAAATTAAAAATATGAAAAAAAATTGATTGACTTAATAAATTTTGTATGTCATGTTGAGCGTCTCGAGTGGAATATGTTAATTTCTTTTAAAAATTTTCTGATGATCGCATCAAAACATGGTCATACACAGGAAAAAATAAGCACAGAAAAAAATACCAGAACCGTGATGATGGAGTGAAAGGCAAAACAAAAATCATCGGAGCTCAAGAAAGAAATGTTAGAGAATGTGGCAGGAGGGAAAAAAGCGAAAGGAATGTTTGCCAACAGTGAGAAAGAAAGAAAGAAAGAAAGAAAGAAAGAAAGAAACAGGAAAAGATCCAAAGAGTTTTTACACACTCGTAAACAACGTGCATGTTTTGACAAACTCGCCCTCTTTGCCAAGTCAGAAGAACAGCTTAGGGCCCATCCGACTCCGCCAGCATGAATCGGCTAGCGTTGCAGAGCCGTTGACGTTTCGTTGTAGCGAAGAGCAGTTTTCTCCAGCTTGATTCTCGGCGTGAAGCTTCTCGGGGCGTGACGGCTGGGGAGACCTGGTCCCCCCGCCTTACATATTGCGCTCTTTACGACGGCTTTTTATATATCGTAAAGGGCTCTTTCCGCCGTCGTGTTTAGATGGTGCCTTGCGACCCTGGTAATAAGGAGACCATCCGAGATGGACGCCCCTTTTTCTTCTTACTTTTCTTTCTTTCTTTCTTTTTTGTTTCTTGTTGCCATCCTTTGAGTGTTCACCTTTTTCTTATGACGTCAATGCAAAGGACGGGCCAAGATTGGTTCCCCCGGAATGGCCTCCCACTTCGGCCCTTTGGGCGTGCTCGTGTCCGAAAATGATATAGAAACCTGGATTATCAGCTCCGTCAGTCGTTTGTTTATATTTTTCTTTTTTTTTTCGTGCTTTGCTCGTATAAAGAAAGAAATTATATTGGGCTTGTTGTTTCTTACCTTCACCGATATCATATTTAATGTGTTGATCGCGGAGGGCTCAACTTTTATATTGTGCGAAATCAAAATAGACGATTGCCTTATTTCCTTGGGAGGTGATACTTCGAACTTGATTCCTCCTTATATCTTCTCGAGTTTACATCTAATAAGAAATGAGATTCATCTAATAAGAAATGACATCTAATTGCAATTCATCTAGTGCGATCCTAAAATGGACTTATTGAGGTACTTCTCTGTTGAAATATGAGATGCAATATGATGCAAATATGTTTTCTTGTATGTCAGATGTTTTCCTCTTATCAGCAGTTTATACAGTAAAGGAATAAATCCGATAAAAGTTTAGTATTTTGTTTCTAACATGTGGAAAATGATAGATTGATCATGTTCTTACGTTCAAAAGCTGTTATAACGATTGTTATGATTAAGATCTTATAAGGACATCTGCTTTTTTGCCCTTTTTTATTCATCTGGCAGATTTATTCAGGGTGGAAGTCTGTAAAATAAGGATTTAATACGAATAAAATAATTACTCGAGTAGATATATGTGATCTATGCGTCTTGCAACAACTTCAAGAGATATTAAAGTGTTCAAATGCAACAGTCTATAACTGAATAAGTGGCATTAAATTTGTGAATGCAACTTTAATACGGAAAAACTCGGAGCTTGTTCGCGTATTTAAAATTCGAAATAAAACTCTGTTGCATTTGAACACTTTAATAACTTTTGAAGCTGATGCAAGTCGCATAGATCACATACAGATGGATACAAAAATGAACCCCCCCCCTTTTATTTTCGTAACCGAAGCATATGTCAATTTTGATGAATCCAATGAATAGGAAGTTGTGGGTGACCTATCTCATGGTGCACTCATCATCCCAAATATGCAAATTAGTACACATTCAAATCTTATCTAAAAAACCGTAACAGATACACGAAAAATTCCAATTGAAGACTTGTTCACAATGGAATTCTGAACAAAAAAAAAAATTCCAAAATTCGATGAGTAGGTCACCAACAATCATCTGTTGAATTTATTAGTTACCTCCCTATGTTCGGACAACGATGAATTGGCCGAGGAGGATCAGTTCATTGGCCACCCCCTCACCTGGTCTAACACCACTTGACTTTTTCTTGTGGGGCTTCGTGAAGGGAAACTATTACGCCACACAGCCCACCTCACTATAGGATAAGGTACAACGTATTGAAGAAGCATGTGAGGAGTGACATCAACCATTGTTAGGTTCCGTGACCAATTGTGTTATGGTGTCAGTGGTCGTCACACTGATCATATTTATAATTAACTTTGGAGTAAAATGATTTGTGCACTGTGGCTGTTTGTAAATTACAAATAATTGGATTGTCGGTGATCCGTTCATCGAATTTTTGGATTTTTTTATTTTGTTTTGTTCGGAATTCCATGCTGAATAAGTCTTCAATTGGAATTTTTCGTGTACCTGTTATGGTTTTTAAGATAGGATTTGAATGTGTCTTATTTGCATATTTGGGATGATGAAAAGTGCACCATGGGATAGGTCACCCACAACTTTCTATTCATTGGATTCATCAAAATTGAAATAAGTGCTTTGGTTACGAAAATAAAAGGTGGGGAGCGGCTCAATTTTGTATCCATCTTGTATACCAACTGGAAAAATTATTTTATTCGTATTAAATCCTTATTTTTCAGACACCCATCCTGAATGAAAGGCTTCAATTTGATCCTAAAAATATTAACATCCATGAAATTGTTATTACTACAGTCCTCCCAGGCTAAGATCAGTTCTGGAACAAGGTGCTATCATGATAGAATTTGAATCTAGTGTACAAGCAAGATTCAGTTTCTATTGCTAGCATTTACGGGAATTTCAATAATCGCTCTACAGTCGTAATTTTCAAATGATTACAGATTTCAAACCAGGCCAAGGTAACAACTGATGTTAGGTTGGGAGGAGTTTAATTTATGAAATGCTTGCACGGCAGGGATGGGCAAACTGCGGTCCGCCACCGGATTCCATGCGGCCCACGAGATTATTTAGAAATCTGCGCAAGCGCGGCCAGAAAGGGATGATTTGAAATTTATTTTTAGGGAAATAGTGCACTTTATATTAAAAATCTTAGAAAAGGTTAGAAATCTTTAATAAGAATTTGTCTACCACTGTTGTATACGAAGGAAACCCTCTCATCACAAAAACACTCGAGGTTGAAAAGCCCGTTAGGTATTTCGGAGACTATTTCTTCAGTTTCTAGGCAAGACTGCCAAAATTTATTTAACAATATAGAATATGAGATTAAAATGGGGAAGTATCAAGATAAGTGGCCACTTACACAGTCCTCCACTGTCAGTTTACCTTTTTTTTGCCATTTAACGACCTTTATTTGTAAAGGTTAAAATTGCTCAAGTATCAAGGACTCAAGGAAACTACTAATCCACAACAAAAGTTTATTCATACGAATGCGCATTTCGGCAGCCAAGCTGCCTTCGTCAGCGTATCCAAGACTTGATCAGGACAGAGATTTCTCATCTCGAAATGCGCATTCGTATGAATAAACTTTTGTTGTGGATTAGTAGTTTCCTCGAGTCCTTGTTAGTCTTTGTCCGCAGTTTCTGGCTCCAATTCTCTCTATGCTCAAGTATCGTTCAGAATGAATACAAATTAATGAAAATTGCTTGATTCTTCTAAACGAGCACTCCCTCTGCATCTCAAATTTTTGCGTGTAATTGATATTAATTTCTTATTGTAGTTAAATTAAATCGCATGAAACTGGTGAAGTAAGTCGGATATATAGTTATATGCATATAAATATTGTCATCGATTGCAGTTATGGCGATGGGTCGCGATCATGAAAATACGGATATTAGCTAAGCAATATACAATACCCATTTCCAAAGAAGTTGGGACAATATGAAAAATGCAAATAAAACATGATTGACTAAATTTATATTAGCAAAACCAAAAATAATATATGCGTTTGAAGTAACTGAAGTCAAATATGTAAATTTATAAATGCTGATTTCTATTTTGGCCGTATATAATTTTTTAATGAAATTGCCATTGGCAACATGCATCACAATTGTAACGGACGCCATAGAAGTGACATGAATATTCTCGAAACTTCTGGAGAACATTACGTCAAAACTTTTCCCTCTTTAAATGCAAACTGTCAAGGCAAGGCAGTCAGTCATTTACACGACAACATGGGTCGAGGCAAGGCAATGGGTCAAGATATGCGCAATAGAATAATCCAACAATTTAGAATCATTGTATCTCGGCCTAAAATAGCCAGGAATCGTGGTCTTCCGTCATCTACAGTTCATAATATTACTAATAGGTACAGGAGAAGCGGACATACAGCCATTCGTAAAGGACAAGGACGAAGACCAATTCAGATTGCTCGTGATCGTCGGGATTTCAGACGTCACTGCATTGAAAATAGACATTCAACAGTGACAGAAATTACGTAATGGGCTCGAGGATTCTATCAAAAACTTTAATCATTGAATACCATTCGCCGCTAGATCACAAAATGTAAGTTGAAGCTCTATTATGCAAAACGAAAGGTGTTCGTAAACACACTGCAGAAACGTAGGTGCCTGGCTTGGGCGCGCACCTATCTGAAGTGAACTGACCTTCAGTGCCAAATGTCTTTTGTGGTCCGATGAATCTACATTTACGGTTGTTGTTGGCGAAAATTGTTGGCATGTACTTAGGACCAAAGAGGAAAAAAGACAACCCTGTCTGTTACCGACGTGCTTTACAGAAGCCAGCTTCAATAATTGTCTGGGGCTACATGAGTGCCATGGATTGGGAAACTTGCACGTCTGCAATGGCACCATTAATGTACAATCCTATATTGGAATTTTAGAAGAATATATGTTGCCTTCTCGGTGACTCTTTTTGAACCCGTTCCTTTCTATAATGCTAAACCCACACAGCTCGCATTAGAGGACAGTGGCTACACAATAGATGAATTCGGGTGTTAAATTGGCCTGCCTACAGTCCTGATTTGTTCCCAATAGAGAATATATGGTGAATTATTCAGAGGGATGTTAAATCAACGACGACCCCGAACAGTTCAACAGCTGAAAACTTTCGTATAGCAGGAATGGCAACAAATTCCCATTACAACGGGTACAGAAATTGGTATCATCTGTTCCTCGAAGGGTACAAAGCGTGATCAGAAGGAAGGGAGATGTCACCCAAAGATAATTCGCCCACTGTCCCAACATTTTTGGACTGTGTTGCAACCACTAGTTCGCAAAAACCTAATATTTATTTCTATTCGTTAAATTTTTGGTTCCGAAATGTTTAATACCTACCCAATAAACTATCTTCTTTAAAAATAAAATGAATTAATACATCAGTGTATCAATATTTTTGCTGTGTCGCATGTTTTCACCCTGTCCCAACTTTTATGGAAATGAGGTTTGTATTTAAGTCTCCTTTTGCATAAACAATCGCAGAACAATAACAAGTTAATGAGACAATTATTGGTTACTTTACAAGTATTGTGTTCGTTCTGTTTAATGCGAGACTATAAATTCAATTCAAAATTCTGGTAACTTGATTTTTAACACATCTTCTAATCTTCAAAAACACAAGAGTAATGACAACAGCTGATGGTGAGATGATAGAGATTGTGGACATCTATGTCTTTCTAGGCTCGAAAATTGATTAAGAGAGACAATTGCTGGGGAGATACGGAGGAGACTGACCCTAGGAAGAACAGCAATGACCTTTCTAAATTACTGAAAGACAAAGATATTTGTCAGCTAAAATCGTAATAGTTAAAGCAATGATCTACCCTCTTTTAAAGTTGGACAATGCGAAAGAAAGAATTTAGACCTTCGATGTGAAGAAGATTACTTAGAATCCCATGGACTGCAAGAAGAACCAGTACATCAATATTGGATGTAGTTAATCCATGCTGCTCCCTCGAGCTCATGATCACCAAAGTGCAGCTTTCCTACTATGGGGTTACGTACGCAAAAAAAAAAGATGATTGTCTTGAAAAGTTGAGGGAAGCAGAAGACTGCGAACAAGATGGATCAAGACATCTACTGGAAAGACAAAGTACTGTCGATCTGAACAAAAACAAGTCTCAGTGGAGAGCGTTTGTCCGCATTGTCACCAAAAGTCGTTCTCGACTTGATGGCACATAACAAAATAACAATACGCATTTCGTTCGCAGAGTCAACTTCAACAGCTCATTAAGAATTGTACATGTGGAATAGTGGTTTTGCTTGTCTCCTTGTCTTGTATCTTACTTTCCACAGTTTCTGGCCTATTGTGTTATTCAGAATCCCATGTTGATTATAAAGAATAATTCATTGCTAGTAAATGGGAGCGAAAGTTACCTCTTGGAAAATGGTGAAAAATATACCCCGCGAAATACGGAGCGGTCTTTATTGCTTTAAAACTATTTATGTTTAAAATGAATAAACGGTAATTTTGAAAATATTCTTCCCATTATTCCCTTAAATTTGAATTCGCCAGTGAGTTCTGTGAAAATCTCCAGAACCGCCTCCGGGAGAAGAAGAAATCGTTAAAATGCAGAAGAGCGTAATTGATTCCGGAATTTTTCGTTCTCTTTAAACAAGAGAAGGTTGTCTCGTAAAGAATTGCGAATTTCTTTTGCGTAGGAGGAAAGGACGCCATTACATTATACATGATAATTGTGAGGAAGAAAGGTGGGCCATAAAGAGCGTGTTTTACGAGATTTAATCATCGTCCACTCTTCTTAAGATTCCCGCTTTTTCCTTTCATCGTCTTCTATTTTAACATTTGGGGCTTTTCTTTGTGCGATCGTTCGCTCGCCTGACACTGAGAGTGAACCCAGCCGCAGAAGAGGTTCGCAAATGACCGGTGCGAAGAGAGAGGTGCCTTCATCGGTGGTTCCGATCGAGCAAATTATCACGTGGCCTCCTTGATCCCCATCCAGTTGGTCGGTCAAGCGACTCGCCTCGGCTCCTTTTCGCTAGGGAACGTTGGCCAATGACCACCACCGAGTCTGGGGTGGGGCTGGGAATCGATGGGACAATTGCCAGCAGGGAATCGAATGTCAGGGAGCCACCGATGTCTAAATTTCACTTTATGGCTGTCACATCATTCGAGGAACACTGCAAACGAAGAGTGTTTTTTCGGCATTTCAATCTCTACTCGCTCCTCCTCCCTTCTCCTTTCTTTTTTCTTTTTCTTTCGGAGCTATTAAAATAAAATTTTCTTCTTCTACACGGTCACTAGGTCAACTGATTGCTATTCTTTCTGCGATTCGTTATTTTCTATTCTATAAATGGATGGCATGGGTGGATGGATCTGTGTAGGATGCATAGTTTGTATGCACACGGCCTACGCCGTGGCTTAACCTTCCGTCTGTTTATGGACTGCGGATTCCCTTTCCCTCCGCTCAATATTATAGATTTGAATAAAGTTTCACCGAATAGACGTATATTTAAATTAGCTTCGGCAAAAGAGTAATGATGCGTAGATAATAGATAAACAGGGTATCTTTCTTCGGGAAAAAGCCCATGAAATACAGAAAATTGAATTTTGTGGGCAATCTAAAGCGACCTGATAGGAGAACCTTAAAGTTTACTTACTACAAATTGACCAGCAAGCGTCTGAATATTGTGTAAAACGCTTTTAATTATTTTATTTGTATATTTTCTCTCAATGTAATATTTTATCTAATGTAATTTTTCTTCATTTATTTTAAATATTTATATCATTTTAATGCATTTTTATTACATTTATTCCCCCGACGCGTTTCGATATGACATCAATCTCTTTCTAAAATGCAAAGTATAAAGTAAACTTTAGAAGTTTTAAACAAATTTTGCTTTTACAATGACGGTTTTATACATTGTTTTCTTGACAATCCTTTAATAACAATATTTGACTTTTAATATCAAATTTTTGTTTTCCAATTAATTTCTTATAATAATGTTTATTTCGTGCATGATTTGATAATCTAGTAAAGAGTTTTCGTCTTCCTTGTATGCTGTGTAGTTTTTGTTTGCTTCCATAAAAATCTGTTAAAATTTTGTTAAAATACAGGGTCGGAACACATTAATATGACCACCTCTCCTCGAACATGTTGGAACGTCCCATGGTATGCAGATGAAAAATCATTGCATATCATTAAAAGCTGACAACAGCAGACGTGTAGTAGCATCCGTTAACACAGCAATTGTCATCGTCATGGGCAGAGCAAGTTACCTGTCGGACTTCCAAAAGGGGATGATCAATGGCTATCGGGCCAAGGAGGGGCAGCATTTCAGAAACTGCCACCTTTGTGAACTGCTCTAGGGCTGCCGTTGTGAAGGTGTACCGCGACTGGACGAACCAGACAGTTTCGAGCAACCGAAGAGGTAACTGTGGGGCCCCACGGGCCATCGATCCTAGAGGCGAGCGTCAGTTACGACGCCTGGCCAAGACCAATCAGCGTGCCACTGTTGAGTAACTGACACAGCAAATGAACAGTGGGGCCACTAGGCGTGTCAGCATCAAGACAGTGCAACGATCTCTCTTGAGGTTGGGGCTCCGGAGGAGTCGTATGATAACAGCATCCATGTTGACGCCTGTGCATCGCCGAAAACTCCTGCAATTCGCAATGGACTATCGCCATTGGACCCCGGCCGAGTGGCAAAGAGTTACTTTCTCTGACGAATCGCGGTTTCTGGTGAACAGAGTGGACGGACGATGGAGAATTCGCCGGGAAGCATCTGAGAACAGGCATCCCGACACCATCGTTGTTTTCGTGATATGGTCTGAGTCCACGGATAACGCTGGAAGGGTACACTGAATGCTGTTCTTTACCTGACGATCGTCGCAGACCAGGTACACCCCTTCATGTCGACAGTGTTTCCTCAGGGTGATGGCACCTTTCAATAGGACAATGCTCCCTGCCATACTGCCAAAATTGTCCACGACTGGTTCGAGGAGCATGAGGATGAATTCAAGCTACTCCCATGGCCGCCAAACTCCCCGGACCTCAACCTCATTGAACATTTGTGGGACCATCTCGATCGCCATGTCCGCAAGCTGGACCCTCCACCACGCACGGTGATGGAATTACGGGATTCATTGATCGCCGAATGATCCCAGATACCTGCAACAACCTTCCGAGGACTTATTGACTCTCTGCCACGTCGACTAGCTGCTGTGCTTGCCGTCAAAGGTGGATATTCTGGATACTAGCAGGTGGTCATATTAATGTGTCCCGACCCGGTATATATGATAATTATCTGAGTGTCTTCTATTTTCCATATGTGTCTGATTTCGTTTGTGTTGGCATTATGTTGATGTTTCATATTTAAATTTATTAGATATTATGGTACCATTTAAAAGCTATACAACATACGTCCTCGTATTATTATAAGAAATTGTGTGACGAACAATTTAATAATGTTATCAGTAAACAACAGTCAACAAAAATATATACAGGGTGGGCCAAAAAAACCTCGCCACTGAAAATTTCTAAGTCCAATGGAAACCGTCCACAAAGGGGTGAGCGATTCTAGAAGGAAGAACGCTAACATTAATTAAGGCAGGCGTTAACGTTAAATGGAACACATGCCTTAATTAATGGTAGCGTTCTTCCTTCTAGAATCACTCACCCCTTTGTGGATCGTTTCCATTGGACTTAGAAATTTTCATTAGCGAGTTTGTTTTTTTTTTTTGGCCCACCCTGTATATAAAACAGTCATTGTAAAATCAACGTTGTTGTAAAAAATTTAAATTATACTTTATATCTTAGCAATAATATCTTGGGATTGATGTATTATGAAACGTATCGGGAGAATGTAATATGTAATAAAAATGTTAAAATAGTATAAATAAATTAAATAACATTAACGCTAGAGCATATGAATGTAATTTTTCTTCTATGATAATTTTGCAATTTAGTAATTGAGAAATTGTTAATTAACTTTATTCTTAATTAATTTTTATTACATTTAATTTTATTCTTTTAACTCTTTGCATTTCTTAAGAAATTACCCATTAAGGAATGACATAACCAAGTACCGAAAGGTTAGACTAAACCATTCGTGGAAATATATTTTTAAACCGCCCTATGTTAACATTGGAAGTTTCTAATGGACCATAATGATACCATTAAACCACGTACCTTGGAAATAATTTCAACTGTCATTAATATTACTTTATATTCATTCATGACACATCATTCCAAGTTGTTTGATATAGGGTGATTACCGGGTGATTCAGTCAATTTCTGACCATTTCACTCGAATGACGTGCATTAGGGATAAACAATTGAAAGAATATGAGCGCCATATCGAATTTCTAAATAGTTGGAGTTTGTATTGTTGCAACGGCGCTGCATGAAAATCGTATTGTTGAAAAATGGCGCCCGCTTTATCAACAGAGCAGAAATGCAAGGTTGTCGAATGGTATTTCGAGACACAATCACCTGTAACCGTGCAAAGAAAGTTCCGGAAGGAGTATAAGTGGCGAGACGCACCAGGCAGGCAAGCAATCATGGATTTTATCAAGCAATTTTGTGCCACTGGATGTGATAAAGGCAAGAAAAAAGGCGGGAGCGAAGCTCGTGTTCGAACGGCCGAAGTTGTCGAAAATGTTCGCACAAGGTTGGTCGATTCCCCTACCAAAAATCTGTTCGCCGCCTATCCATTGAAGAAGGGCTGTCGTATACCACGACGTGGCGAATTTTGAGAAAGGATTTCCACCCGTTCCTGTATAAGATCCATGTTTATCAGGAGTTAACAGACACTGGAAGACAGAAGCGACAAGAATTTGCGATGGAGTTTGGAGCAGAAATGGAAGCCAGTCAGGACATTGTGGACAACCTGTGGGTGTCAGATGAGGCCTTCTTCCATCTTTCAGGTGACGTTAACAAACACAACGTTCGTTTTGGGGGTTCCCAGCACCCTCATGAGATCTATAAGTCACCTCTTCATCCACGAAAGGTTATGGCTTGGTGCGCGATTTCCAAAAGCGGCATCATTGGTCCGTTCTTTTTTGAGGGCACCGTAACGTCACAGGTTTACCTTAACATGCTGTAAACCTTCTTCATTCCCGAGCTGCGAAGAAGGCGTATACCACTTCGACATCAATGGTTTCAACAAGATAGGGCTAGGCCTCACACGAGTAATGAAGTGCTAGACTTTCTTAATCAGAAATTCGGAAATCGTGTCATTTCAAACAGGTTTCCAGATCGATTCGGGGGTGGCTTTCTTTGGCCCCCCCCTACGAGTCCTGACCTAAACCCATGTGATTTTTATCTCTGGGGGTTCCTTAAAGACGGTGTGTTCACTACAGCACCAAGAACCCTAGACCAGCCAAGACAAAGCATCGTAGACTGCTGCACCCTTGTGGATGCAGAAATCCTGGATAGAGTTATGAACAACTTCACCATTCGGCTGCGAGCAGTTCAAAACGTTCGTGGTGGCCACATTGACTTTTCCACGGGAATAAAAACTCCGAACTGCCTAAAATATCATACTGAAATGCTAAGTTTGTAAACATTAATGGGTCAATAAATCATAATACTGAAATGGTCAGAAATTGACTAAATCACCTTGTACATACCATATTTTAGCATTGAAAGTTCCAATGAACCATAATGCTTCCACTAAACTAGGTTCCTTGTAGTTCCTTGAAACCAATTTGGACTATCATTAATTTTACATTATATTCATTCATTACAACTCATTCCAAGTCGTTTGATATATTACATGCCACATTTTAGCACTGAAAATTTTTGAGGGTGTCATAATGGTACTATTAGAGCACGTGTCATTGTTTCGATTTCAACCATTTTCAAAACTGTTCATTCCCGGAACTTTATTTATTTATTGGCGAAAATAGTAATTTATATCCGCTTCTATCTCGTTGTTACGATTTGTTTGATATATTACTTAATATATCTCTCCATTGAAAATTGCTAGGTGGGGTCGTAGAGGTACCATTTGTGCACGTGCTATTGAACAGATTTAGATAATATTTGTGATTGATCGTGCCATGTACCATGCTCATCGACTGACGAAAATAATAATGAATAACCGCATCTATCTCGTCATTACCATTTGTTTGATATATTACTCATATATTGAAAATTGCTAGGCGGGAAAATAGAGGTACCGTTTGTGAACGTGCCAATGAACCGATTCAGATAATATTTGTAACTGTTTCGTGCCATGAACCATATTCATCGACTGACGAAAACAGATTTTGAAAATCTTTCATAGTCTCGGAGGAGTTTGAGTTACAGACAGACAGACAGACAGACACGTTTCCCCACACTGATAGCATAAAGCACCTTTCGGTACTTAATAAGTTTAAGAACCCGTTTCGAAAACGGAAAAATAGAGAATTGTTCCTGAAGTGAGTCTTTACTTAGTAATAGGCAAATAGATTTTAATTAATTCTTTATTCTAGATACACTGATAGCAAATTTATTTCTTTTATATTAATTAATGTATGACAATGATTCCGAATATTTATTAAAATAAAAAAGAGTTTATTTCAAGCTAACTTTTCATATGTGTAAAATAAATAAAATATGATGTAACTTTTTTAAAAATGAAAAATTTGAGCTTTAAAAGGTGAGAAATTTTTGTTTATTTTTTCCTTCTTTAGACTTCCTTGATGGCACTTTCAACTTGCTGAAAATGTTTTTGAATTGTAAAGTTTAAGTTCGCAAAATGGGACTATCTTTAAAGAATAACTCATGAATATTCCACGAGGATTTATTGCACGTCATATTTCACTGTCTAAATTATTGATGAAAATAGCTAACTGCTGTAATCAGCCCAAATGAAATGTAGAGAGCATTTATGTTTCCTGTTCACAGTAGCTCAGCTGAAAGTTCCATGTTTGTCAAGAATGTGATGGAACTAAAAATATTAACGCTTTCACTTGACAGTGCTGACAAACAACTGCTGGGCTTTAAATTCAGAAAAACGTTTTAGCAAGCGATCTTCACGTTCCTGGAATTGGGTAAACAATTGATTCGGGAACAAATTTCTTTTCTAATGAATTATACACTTTTTGTTGAATTAATGCCCCATTTATGTGTGAAAATTAGATTATCAAGTTTCCAAATCGCATTCTGTAGTTCTAAAGGATGAAAAAATAAGAAATATATAAACATTTCTACTTTTTGAAGCTCATAAATTTTTATTTTTTAAAAATGTTGCACCATATTTTATTTATTTTTCACATACGAAACATGAGCTTGAAATAAATCATTTTTTATTTTAATAAAATCTTCGGAATTATTGTCATACATTGATTAATATAAAAGAAATAAGTTTGTTATTGTATCTATATTGAGTGGCCAAAAAATTACAGACACCTCTTATTTGAAAGTTAACCAGTCCGAAAGTGACGTAGAGTGACGTAACAACGCAGAGCTGCTTATACAAGGTCCGCCAGTGAAACGGGAAGATTTGAGGTGGGGTTGGCAGCTTGTGCCGAAGTGGTAGGGAACTAGGTCGCCGGCCTATCATGACCTACAAGGCCTAGCATTAGGTTTTATCGGCAGGACGAGTTCAGTATATTGACGCTAGGGAGTAAGAGGTCTGAGCGATTAAAGCTCTAGATAACCGAGTGATACATTGTAATGATTGAGAACTTCCTCACACCACAATTTGACCGCTTTCCAGTAATGAAAACATTTTCCAGCAAGAATCTGCGTTCCCGGGGCGTGTTGTTTCTCGAAACGGGGATATCAGTTGCCCCCTCAGCCTCCCGACCTATCAGTCTGCGACTCCAAGATTACATAAATTTCAACGGAGGATGTTTTGGCGGATGTTGTATTCAAAAAGATGACTTTTTTATGATTTTTTCCTTATTGCAAACAAATGGCTACTCTTTTACTTTCCATTAACACCTTAGAAGTTATTAAAAAAACAATTTTTTGACAATAAAAATATTTACAAAATCTTCCCGTTTCACTGGCAGACCTTGTATAAGGAACGCTCAGCTTTGGGTGACGTAGTTATCACGGAAGTTAATGTCAAAATGAATAAGACGAAAGATTTAAGCGAGTTTGAAATGTTGGTGCAAGAAGAGCTGGTGCCAGCATCTCTGAAACGATGAATCTTATAGGATTGTCTCGCCCAACTGTATCTCGGTGTTTAGAGAGTGGGAGTTGAGGAAAAAAAACCTTCAAGCCTTAAGGACTATTCTGGTCAAAAAAGGCTGGATAATAACACACATAGTCCGCAGCAACAGAAGGTCAACAAAATGACAAATTACAGCTGAATTCAATCAGGTGCATCACAAGGCATATCCCAACACTTAACAAGATGGACTTTGTAAAGGATGGCCTTTAGCAGCAGAGACCATCAAGAGCGCTTTTGGTATCACAGAACAATAGGAAAAGGCGCCTGTTGTGAGCCCAGGAACGACGTAATTGGTCACTTGAGTAGTGGAAAAAATAGCCTGGTCCGATGAATCTAGTTTCCTGCTCCATCATGCAGATGGCAGGATCAAATTATGGCGCAAATAGCACGAGTTCATGGGCTCCTCCTGCCAAATGGGAACTCTTCAGGCTGGTGGCGGTGGAATTGTGGTGCGGGGAATGTTTACCTGGAGTGCACTGACTCCCTTATCTCTGGACACAACTCTGAACGGCACAGCTTATCTCAACATCGTTGCCGATCACGTGCACTCGTCTATGGCTATGATGTTCCCTTCTGGAGATGATCACTTTCAGCAGGACAACGCACCTTGCCACTGTGCTCGATCGGTCAAAAATTGGTTTGAGGAACATCAATCAGAGTTTAGTCTGCTTCCATGGCCAGCTCAGTCCCCTGACCTCAATTCTATTGAGCATTCTGGGACGAAGTCGAAAGATCACTTCAAAGCTTGGAAACTCCACCATCTAATCTGACCCAATTTAGAGCTGTCATTATGTCAGCATGGGCCTACATTCCTCAGCAACGATATCAGTATCTTGTTGAGTCCATGCCAAGAAGAATATTGGCTGTGATCAGAGCTAAAGGTGGACCAACTCATTATTAGAGGGTGCCTCTAATTTTTTGGCCGCTAAGTGTATAATAAAGAATAAATTAAATCTATTTGCCAATAAATAAAGTCAATAATTTCTGAATGCAAATCGGATATAAAAACTAACTGAATTGTTTTTATACAAATGAACAAATGTTAAAATAGTTTTAACAATTCTCATCTTAAAAATTAAAAAAAAAATGCCTCAACGCTTCGATTAGATTATTGTAAACTGCATGGGAATTAATGGCGGCTTCCGGCGGGCACCTATGTGGAGAGTCTGTGTCCGTTGTTAAGTTTACGTCAGTGGAAGCTATAGGAGTGAGGCGAGTGCTTATTATTTAAAATGTGACATGATATTGATTCTCGGCCTCATTGGAAATTGCCATTGTTGCTTACAATAGACACTAATTTTGTGCAAAGAACCAAATGAAAGGAAAAGTATCGATATGGTGATCAAGAATGTGATCGTCTTTTATCTGCAAATCGCGTTATTTCTTAGATAAATATAGCTGAATTTGTGCAAACCAATGCTATCGGCTAAAAACATTGCGCAATAAAATATTCAAAAACATTGATTTTGCTCAACGTCAACTACGTTTATCTCGGAAATAACGCCATTTGCAGATGAAAGACGGTCAAGACGATCAGGTTCGTGATCGTCATATCGAATTTATTTTTCGACAAACTACTTTTCCTTTCATTTGGTTCTTCGCACCGAAATAGTATCCATTTCACAAAGTGATCCACGCTTGCATAACAAGCTTTTACTTAGAGGTTAATTGATATTTGTCATAACCTCTAAACCTTCAATATAAAATTTTTAAATTCCGAAACTATGAAAAGGCAAATCTTTATTGTAAGCTATCTCAAGAATTTTTACGTGCCCGAAGTTGCGAAACGCAGGATAAATACACATAAATAGCTATTTTTAAATAAACAAATTCAAAAAAAATACTTTTTATTCTGTGGATAATACAATATAAATGTAAATTTAACAGGATAGACAACCAGTTATCCGGAATGAATGGATTTATTGATGTATGCGCATTGCTGAAAAGTGGTTGTCTATCCTGTTACGAGGGGCGTTACGTAATTTAACCTGGGCTTTATTTTTTATAAAATCAGGAAACCTTCTCCGCATTGAGAGATCTCAGTTGCGCTAGCATGACCACGTGATACGGATGCCGCAAACAGGTCTTCCTAGGCAGTTGTTACTTTCCAAACCGGTAGGTAAAAGACCAAGAAGTCGACCTAGAACCAGGTGGCTAGACTACACGGAGAATCTGGGTTCGAGTCGCTTGGCTATTACCAGGGAGGACAGGCGCCTGATGGCGGAAGATCACGATCGCTGGAGATCCTCCATAGGGCTGCTACCCCCGTGAGCCTAACGGATAAGCGGGTTTGAAAAGTAAGTAAGTAATCAGGAAGCTACAAAAAACACACATACACGCCAGTCATTTCTCAAAGAACTCTCCTTGCTTCTCTACACGTTTTTTCCAGCGTTCTGGGAGCGTCTGAATACCGGTTCTGTAGAAATCTTCAGGCTGATGTCAAAACCACGTCAGGACAGTCTCTTTGACTTTTTCATTGAAGCCGAACCTCTGCCCTCCCAAGAACTCTTTCAATGGTCCAAAAAGGTGATAGTCGCAAGGGGAGGGATCCGGGCTGTAGGGAGGATCTGGTAAGATGTCCCATTTGAGTAAAGCAGTGTGTCCATAGTCAGTTTGACTGTGTGTGGCCTGGCATTGTCTTGCAGAAAACAAACACCACTGGTAAGGAGTCGTGGTCGCTTTTTCTTTGGTGCCGGCTTCAGGGACGTCCTCAAAAGGTCATTGTAGTAGGATACATTTATGGTTCGACGTTCTTTCAGAAAATCGTCTTAAATGATGCCCTTAATGTCCCATAATAAAGTCGCTATCACTTTCGTTGCCGACGGTGTAATCTGGAATTTCTTGGGTCGTGGTGAGTCAGTGTGTCGCCATTCTATGCTCGCTCTTTTGCTTTCAGGAGTATGGTGATGAATCCATGTCTCGTCGCTGGTTACAGCATGCCTTAGGAAGCTTCACCTTTCCTGTCCTATCGCTGCAGTAGCATGGAACAGATTTCCATCCGGGTGGTTTTGTGATCCTCGGAGAGTTTTTTAGGGACCCATCTGGCGCAGGTCTTGAGAATTTCAGCTTATCGTGGATGATGATCTCCACACTGCCCGTGCTGATGTTCAGTATTGAAGCCAATTCTCTGACATAAATCCGACTGTTATCCCTGATCAGCTTATTTGTTCGTGCGATGATGCCATCATTAACAGCATTGGCTGGCCTTGCCTTATGAAGTTCATTACCGGTGGATTCACGCCCTCGTTCAAACTTTTGGCACCAAGCAAAGACTGCTGATCGAGACAAACATGACTCGGTGAACTGTCTTTGAAGTCTCCGACGAATTTCAGATGCTTTCACACCTTCGTTGTGGAGAAACTTGATGAGTATCCGTTATTCCACCTTGGCCGACACATCGCTGTCCGCCCTTTTGTTTAAACAAACAATCGGTTGTCTTGGCAACCGGATGAGTGGTAGTTGCCATCCCAACAATGAAAATTTAGATTTTTACAACAAATTTACAAAAAAATAAAGTACAGGTCAAATTTGAACGCCCCTCGTACTTTCACCTAGAATAGATGTTTTTATAGTATTTTTTTCCTAAAATTCTTTTATAGTGTTTTGTCCGTGTTTAAGGCGAAACACTCCCATAGTGGATGTAGAAATGACAACATTCTGCTAATCGGGCAACATGCTGAGGAATACTCTTTTTACGATTTAAACAAAAAAAACCTGTGTTGTTTTGTTGAATTAAGTCTGGTTATGTCTTCTTTATACGAGATCATGTATAGAAGAATTATTAAAGAGAACTTGATAACTTGAACAAAACAAAAATATTTACTGAACATTTCTTTCACGCTAGCACAAGAAGTTGGAATTTTTTGGGGAAAAAAGAAGTATATTACAATTTTGTATTGTAATTCTTATCAATTTCAAATAGTTTTCTAGAAAAAATGTAGACCATTAATTTTTGACCAATCCCTGTATATTCCAATTAATAGAAAGAAAAAAATTGAAGCCATTTCGTTACCGTCTAATAAGGTGAAATTTAATCTCAGTACCAAAAAAACTCCACCTTAAAAAATTTTTATATACATTTCCGGTTAGAACTCATTACTGTAAGAACTCAAGCGAGCTTCCAAGAGAGTCTTAAGCATCCCATTGTAGTTTCCATTCTCGTTGTTTAGCTTCGTTGATAATGCTTGAGGCCAGTTTCCAATATTAATTAACTTTCTTTCCAAATTCTCTAGGATCCAATTAATATAATCATTGTCTTTTGAGAAATGGATCCTAACGGATGAGTCTGTAGCTCGGCTTCCAACTAAGGATGAACTTGAATTGTATCTTGAGGCTTGAAATCAAATATGCATACATTTAACTTCTACTTTATGAAAGTGGATATGTATGATACATTTTAACAAACTTAAAAACTCTTAAGCGACGGTTTGGTAGGTGTGTACCTCTTAAGTACCATGCCAAACTCGGAGATAGCGAGCAGGACGGGAAAAGGTCATGTATGGTATAAGAAAGATATTCTCGTAACTGAGTTATTTTTTGTATTTCCAAGTGAATTTTTGTTATAATGAACAGAATTCTAGGGGTTTACAAGCACATTGTCTATAGTTTTATATACATGGTGTCTCAGAATTCATTGTACAAACTTCTAGGGGAATTAGTATGGGTGATTCTCAGCAAAAAAAGTTGATATGAACATGGGTCCGAATTTGAACGATAACTGAGATATGAACAAAAATAAAAATGCCGCCACCAAGATGAACAAGTTAATAACTCAGGTTCTGTAAAGCCTAGATTAATGAAATTTGGGGGAATAACAGGGTACATAAGACTGTGTATACCGTTAAAATTTGATCGAATTCCAAGAAGTTTAAATGTTCATATGTTTTTTTGTGTTTACCTTGATCTCTATAAAATCCCCTTAAATTGTTTTACACACGATTTGAATCGCCCTGTATGGTACTCACAGCACGTGCTCACTTGTGAGTACTAACTAGCACTTGTTACAATTTTGACGGTGTAACTCGGAAACTTCTCGTTGGAATTCAATCAAATTTTAACGGTATACACAGTCTTTTTTTATCCTGTGATTCCCCCAAATTTCATTAATCTAGGCTTTACAGAACCTGACTTATTAACTTGTTGATCTTGGTGGCGGCATTTTTATTTGTTCATATTTCAGTTATCGTTTAAATTCGGGCCTATGTTCATATGAACATTTTTGCTTTGAATCACCCATACTAACTCCCCTAGAAGTTTGTACAATGAATTGTGAGACACCCTGTATAGCGTCAGAAGTGATTGCATGTTCATCAACGCTGTGCTATTCATGGAACTAAAATTTCATGGAATTTGTTTATTGAAAATTGTACATTTCCATGATAAATTAACTGACTTCATGTTCTTCGAAATAGTTCCCTGCATTGATGCAACTGTTTCAGCGCCATTTTAATGCTTGGAACCACGCAAGGAAGTCATTTTCTGGCTTACTCCCTTATTATCAGTCATCTTCTTAACCTTATTTAACAGGTTAACTTTTTCCGCTTTAACTTTTTTCTATTATTGTAGTAACCGGGAGTGCAGGGTGGAACAAAATTCTGGACCTACCTAAATGAAACCTAAACGCTATGGGTGGAGCTAATAACTTCGATTGGGGATACTAAAAGCAGTGAAGGGGAATCTTTATGGCCATCTTGAATATAAGTCCAAATTTTCAAGTGGGAAGGGGGTCATGTGATATAAGAAATGCATATGGAATTTCCTGAAAAATACCTATTCTTTAGTGAATATTACCCTTTAGGAAAGACAGTCCCAGCCTGCGGACTAGGTAACTGCTCTGATCAAGCCCAAAATACATGTAAAATGCGTAATGCTTTCATGTACGCAGTGGCGCAATTGGTTACCGCGTCGACGGTATGAGCATAAGGTTCCTGTTTCGAATCCAGGCTGTGTGGAATTTTTTTTCCTATCTTTCATTAATGTCTCTTTACTCATTCTTGAGTTAATGCAGTTTTTGGTCAGATATAACATCCACATTCATCACAAAGATCCCAAATACTGGTTTCTAAATTAACAAGATATCACAAATGCCATATCCTCAGGATTGTTCGATGTGCTGCCCGCCGGTTCTGATTGTCGATCTGATCTGAAGCCTCATTCCCGTTGAACGTCAAGGAGCACGTGGGAGATAAGTCCAGGGATCTACGAAGATACTAGTGGCCAATCCAACGATTGGAAAATTGCAGGACCAGATAACCCCTAACATCAGTGTCATATATAGCATTCTGAGTAGGTGTCATCTTCATAGAACACTTAAAGCGGCGTATCACACAGGCTTGTCAGTATTGACCTAATGCGCTCCTGAATGTTGGAGTTGAAACTAGGGCTTCAGGTTGGATTTGAAAATCAGAAAGGACGGGAAACACATCGAACACATCTTCTAGGGTCCTTGTGGTATTTTGTTAATTTAGAAACTAGCTTTATGGTGTATGTGGGTTTCATGTCTAACCAAAAATATGCATTAAATAACACCACCATTGTGTTTTCAGTAGATTCCACGTGTTCTAGTATATCATATGACTCACTTCATATTTGAAAATTTGGACTTCATCCAAGATGATCGGCTTCCAAGAAGTCGCCCAATTTGGTCACACGAATGAAAGTCCAACCCCCTTAATATTATCCCCAATCGAAATTATCAGCTCTATATTTATTTATTTATTTATTTGAAATTATAGCACCCCAGAGGGGTATTGGGTACAAGGAACATAAATGATAATTACAATTGATTGTTTTTTACATATTGGTTAAGTAACTTGTTAACATGGATCTTACGGTTACTACAGTTTGGCAGTTTACAGTTTAATATTGTTGCTCTTATTTCATATGGAAGGAGGTTCCAGTCCTCGATAGTGTTATAAGGAAAGGCCTTCTTTAGTGTTGACGGGAGGATATAGGGAGGTTCCAATTTATATCAAAAGGTGTTCAAATGTTGCCTTTAGATTTCTTTTGCTGGAGACATGTGAAGAATGTGGTGTACTTTAACTCCTGTAGATTCGGAAGAAGAGTGGTAGCGCGAATTGTGGCTGCAAGTGACCAAATAAGAGACACTACAAGGATTTTTGGCCGTGTCAGAAATTCATTGAGAAGATGCTGTGATGGTGCATTGCTGGTCATGGTCAACAGTTTGAACACCTTTTGTAATTTTTCAAACATGTAGTATATGGTTATTAAAAAACGTTGTGACCAGCAGTATCAAGTTTTATAATTTCTGTTTTCTGGAAATTCATTAACGAAAGGCAATTTTATGCGGAAGTGTCAGACAGAAGTGGTATGTATGATGTTTGACAGGTTTTTTTGTGTATCAAAGATTCATTTGGGACCGCCAGTTAATTGGCAAATTATATTCAAAATAAGGTTCTCTAAAAGTTTGTACACAAACAATTTTACTACAAAGGTGTTAATTAATCTCTTACAGTTCAAACTTTCTTAAAGCGTGTAACGAAATTTTCCTTTTCCTTGGAGGAATCGGGCCTTCATTTTGGATTTCAACACCAAACCCTGTTCATCCTGCTCCAGTTTAAGGAGAGTGTTCAGTGTCGAACGTGGAAATGTTGCCTTTCCCCTTTAATTAGTTTTCTATTTGGTGGCAGCAACAAAATGAGTTTTCCTGCGGCTGAATTTAGCCTCCTTCCAAACGTCTATTGACTCAATGCTTTCCTCCTCCTTTCTTCCTTCTGTTCCCCGCCCCCCCCCCCCCCCCCCATCTCCTAAACTCCTATGGAAGTAATTTCGTTTTCTAAATTAAATATTCAGATCTTTGTTCACGTAAAACCCGCTTGTCACTTTATGGCTTCTCATCATTTATGACTCGAGCAAATCTTATAAATGTTTGTCGCCAACGAATGAAACTTTGTAAAGGGATTGATTGTTGATTTCTCTGAATTTTAATCGTCCCATTTGCTTTAAAAACCTTTAACTCAGATTTGCTTGTCTAAGACAGATCAATGTTGAACCGGGAAATGGAAGATTAAAGTTTAGCGGGTTATGATGAAAAGAGCTCTCGCTTTTCAACATATATTTACCCGTGTTCAAGAATTTGTCAAATATTAACTGACAACGTGAATTTTATATTACTTGATGACATTTTTACACTGAATTGGAAAATTTACAAATTTATTTAAATGCGTTGGAAACTTAATTTTTTAAAAATTTTCAAACTCTAAAGCTGGAATATGAATCGAATTAACTTCTCTTTAAAGCAACCTTTCATCTAGAAAGTTAGTTCATTAAATATTTACCTTTTCAAAGTCGAATTCTCAGTCAATTTGTTTATTGCTTTACAAGCAAGGATAGAAATAATTAATGATGGAAACAGGAGGTTGTGTTTGGTAGGATGCACGTATGTCTAAAAAGCAGTTTTATTTAAGAAACAATGCCCCACATTTTTTTTTTCATCGGCCAAGAATAAATATAGAGAAAGTTAAATTAAGCATGTTTTGCACCCACTAAAGGTTATGTGTGTGCGAAGGGGACATGAATAACCGTTTTTGTATCGGGGGACACGGCACTCCGATAGACAGCGCAACTCAAGCGAACGACTTGCTCTTCACAAAACAAAATCGAGCACAAATTGAAATTTGGATATGAAGCTATCAACTTCAGAATTCACAAACGTTCATGCGCTGTTGTACATGGAAGTTATACAGGGTGTCCTACTCTAAGGCGACCCCGGGTTTTTGTTAATGTGACTCTACCTATTCATTATTTATGGGGACAGAGTATATCCATATAGACGGAAAGACATGTATACGTTTCGTTGAAAATAATAAACGTATTGGTAGCTACAAGAGTGATCAAAAAGTAATGTCGCGTATTTTTTTTTCTCTAAAATCGTGACCACGAAAAAAATAAATACCTGTACACTCGATAGAAAAATTCAACTTTTATTTTTACAACGCTTTATAACTTTCATCGTTTGGTTCATGTTTGGTGGATGGAATCTTGTGATCAATATTTCAACCCCTTTCACTAGTCCGATCTTGCTGAAATTTTGTACACACACGTAAAGTCGGTGACAATGCATGAATCTAAAAAAAATTTCAAAAACCCAAAGAGGAAGGGGAAATAATATGAAATAGACTTGGTTTATGTTTGTTTGTTTGCCCAATAGATGGCGCCATATGAAAAAACTCGTGAAAAGTTGGAAAACCTTCAAAGTGTTGTTTTTTAAAAAAGTATTTTTTCATTCACTTGTTCCACATAATCTCAAAGCCGATTGAGGCAACGATCCCAGCGGTGGACAAGTTTTTCCACGCCCTGTCGATAAAAGTCGTCCGGTTGAGTGTGGAACCAGTTGCGAACTGCCGATTTCACCTCGTCGTCGTCACGGAAATGTTGATTGGCCAGTGAATTCCTCAACGGTCGGAAGATATGGTGGTCACTAAGAGCGAGGTCCGGGCTGTATGGAGGATGAAGCAGTGTTTCCCATTTCCATCACTGCAACAGTCAGTGATCCGTTTCGCTGTGTGGGGACGTGCGTTGTCGCGGTGCAGCACGATGTCCTACATTGCCAAGTCAGGTCTTTTCCTGCGTATGGCCGCTCGAAGAATCCTCAAATTGCCTCTGTAGCGTTCGGAATCGACAGTGGTATGCGGTTGGAGAAATTCGAGCAGTATCGGACACGGCAATCCCAATAACATGTCAACATAACCTTGCCAGGTGATGGCACAGTTTTGAACTTTTTTCGTTGTGGGAGATGAGGTGTGTTTCCAAATCGCCGATTGCATCTTGGTTTCGGGCGTGAATTGGTGGACCCACGATTCATCGCCTGTGATGATTCGATCCCCAAGAAATCCTGACCCTCCTCTTGATGCAGCAAACAAGCATCGAATCGAGCACCTTTATGTTCGGCCGTTAACTGTCGTGGCACCCATCTGCATGACACTTTATGAAAGCCGAGCTGCTCGCGAACGATGTCGTACGTCGTCCCATATGAAATGTCCAACGTTGCAGCAATTTCTCTCACGGTAATCCGCCGGTTCCCCCGCATATGCGCTTCCACAGCGGCAATGTTGCTATCAGTCATGATTTCCCGAGGCCGGCCAGAGCGATGTTCGTCCACCAGGTCCTCTCGTACTTCTTTAAAAGCCTTGCACCAACGTTGTACTGTTCGAAGCTGCACGGTGTCACCTCCGTACACGGACACAATTTCCTTATGGATATTGACTGGTTTCAGTCCTTTTGCACAAAGGAAACTCGTAACACTCCGCCTCGAAAAATGGAAGGAAAAATTCTGCGACCTGGGTTCGAACCAGGAACCTCCACTATCATGGCCAATGCCTCTACCAGTTGGGCTATCGCAGACACCCGGACAGTCATGCTGTCACAAGGTGTCTTAAAGACAACCAAGTTGTCAAAGGTTGAAAGCCCAATGGGAGGCGGGCACCTTGAACGATTTGAATGTTCAGCTTGTAATAGAATACGATATAAATCGATCTATGTATTAATTTGTCCGTGTAATTTTGGCATTTGTGAGTTCAATAGGAACACGTGTCGACGAAAAATTTTTCCATATTCCCATAATAAAAATACAGGAGTAAAAAAGACAGGAGTAAATAAAAAAAATCATAAAACGAATTCGAAATTAACCAAAAAATTCTCCTGTACCATACGAGGTGCTATCTAAAATTTCCCGAAATGCACCTATATAAAATACGGAACTTACCCGATCTTTTAATTTTAATTACCTTCAAAGTAATCTCCTTGGGCATCTGTACATCGCTACCAGATTCTTTTGGAAGTTCCCAGGTTGGAGCAGGTTTAACATCTGCTGCGATTCCGCTTGGAACACTTCAATGGAGTCAAATCGCCGCCCTTTTAACCGCAATTTCAATTTTCGGAAGCTGTAGAAATCGCAGGATGCCAGGGTACCGGAGCGTTGTCGTGATGGAGCAGCCAGTCTTTTTTTTTTCCACGTCTCTGGTCTTTTGTGTTTCACGTTTTCCCTCAATCGTCTCAAAACGTCCCGCACGGCAGTCCAAGGCGATCACAAACATCGTGGATGGTCTGATTTCGGTCCTCTCGGATCACGTCACGCATTTTCGTTATCATTTCCAGAGTTGTGCTTTTTGACGGTCGACCAGAATGCTTGTCGTCTACCACAGATTTCCGCCCATCTTTGAAACGCTTAAACCACTCAAAATGTTTGAGTTGGGCCTAAAGCTTGTTCATCAAAAGCCTCCTTCAACAGTCTGTGGGTTTCAGCCGCAGTTTTCTTCAGCTTTAATATCAAGAATTGCAACACAACCAACACAAAGAGTGACAAAAACAGCTCACGTGGACATAGGATGACACCGCTTGGCATAAGGACACCTGAGACGTACCCCTTTCGCCATCTCTCGTCTAAACTTCGTACCTTTTACGGTACGATCAGAATAAAATGATTTCGAGGAATTTTGGATAGCATCTGGTCTACTCCAAAAGATATGGAACATTTGATAAGTAAATAGGTACGGTCGAACGCAATTATTAGGAAAAATAAGTATAACAAATGACACTAACTTTTTCTTCTAATTCATCGTTAGATATTATCAACTGTAAGCTACAAATGTTCAAGAAACACACTGATGAGCCATTACATTTTGAGCACCTGTTTAATACGACATGGGCCACCTTTCGGCAAAACATGGACCTCGACAAAGTGCTGGTAGATAGTCTGAGGTATGTAGTATCAGGCGCTTATCAGCTGGTCCTCCATTTTCCAAACATTACGAGGTGGTATCCGTCCAAATCTGCATTCGGATGTCACAGTTTCTGTTGGAAATCAGCGTATCCGCACTCGACCGTCCACGTGTGGACCAGAAAAGTGACTCGCTGGACCAGGCATCTTTCTTCCAGTCCTCTATAGTTCAATTGGTGTGTTCCCTGGCCCTCTGTTGGCGTGGCGTAATCGCAAGGACTTGCCTGGGACGACGGCTACGCAGGCCCTACAAGGAATGCTATGCTGAACTGTGCATTGAGACACATTGTCTGGGTCACTACTGTTGTAGCTGCTGGTAATCTTGGCCACTATAGCTTTTCGTTCACAGCGTATTAGTCTTCTCTCACTTCTGGAATCATTGCGACTCGTCTTTTCTCCATCCATAAGTACTCGCAGATATCACTACCTTTGATAAGTACTCGAAGTGACTACACGTAAACACTCCACAAAACGCGCCATTTCAGAGATCGAAAGTCCGGGGCACCTGGTCATCACTATTTGTCCTTTGTCGGAATCTGATAAATTTGCTGCTTTTCCCATGCTGCTGCCGACTATTCTACATTCACAAACTTAGTTCACTGACAATTATTTACGGCGATATGAGCCGCGATTGCGCCGTACATTTGTCTCAGGGCGAGCTCATTATTTTAAGTTGGAGGTGGTCATTATGTAATGGCTCATCAATGTATATGTTTGGTACAATGCGATTTTCTATTACAATCCGCCTTACTCGCTCAACAGTAGTGTCATTGCGACTTCAGCGCTTCTTTCTCCTCATGGACACATGAATACTATAAGCAGAATCAATAGAAGGTATGGTTTATGTAAACTCTCTCTCAAAGCATTATTAACGTAGACCAGGGCTATCCAAGATTTCTGTCCGCGGGCAGCGCCCGTGCACGCGGGTAATGTTCCTTACCCCCCTATTGCACATTACGTTGATCAGTTCCTTAAAGTCGAGTTGCTAATTATCAATTCGACATTGTCAAAAAAAAACAAACGAGGCAGTTTACTATTTTATTTTCCTGCGTTTTAATGTGACAATTTTCTCGATGTCAGGTAGAATTGTATTTTTTTTCTCCGATAGGACACGACTGCATATTAAACATTTCGAATCCGATCTGTGAACAATGAAAAAAAAAAACATTCTCCCACTCCGGTTTAAATACTGGTTCAGTGATTTTTTGCGAGACGAAAAACAAGCAAGTATCAGTAACGAAAAAAATAATGCCTCATTTAATGCATTCGCCCCCTAAAGTCTGGCAACACTATGCTCACTCCCCTCCTGAGTTTTGGACTATCTCCTCGGCTTTGCCCGTGAGCTTTGTCCGCGAGCATTTTATGTTGCACGCGGGCGACGTGCACGATTTGGACGGTCCTGACATAGATCTTCACTATACTAGTCTGCACGAGTCTATAAATTGTTTATCATTGTTAAAGCTTCATAGTATTGTGCAAGTTATGAGTCCATAGATTATACCTTCTATTGTTCCTGCTATAAGGATACTGTTGGGTCTATATGCCCTTATTTCGGATATTTAAGAAAATAACTTAACTTTTATTTTATTGAAAACATTGAAGTTAAGTAAGTGATGCTGTTAGTAACGATGGTAACATACAGATAGGCGCATAGATCTTTTAGCTATTCATTATTTGTCACATAGATTCTTTTTTCTAAAAAAATTTCCCTTTACGAATTTTTGGCATATAGACCCAATAGGACTTAGTCTTTATATCTTGACGAACAGTAGGGCTTTCGACTTGTTCGTCATTATATCACCAAACATTTTCCGGGAAGTTATTTTTAGACACACAATGATTTTTATCACTCTAATAAATTTGACTCCAATTTTTGTAGTTTTCTGTTTTCCTTCTGCCAAGAAAGTCAACCCTCTTGAATGACTGCCAAGCTGCTAAATTCTGTAATTTGTAGATTTTTATCAAACCTTTCGTCTGTAATTAGCTTTCTAATTTGAAAATCCACTAAAATTCCTTCTTTGAATTTTATATATTGAGTGAAGCATTTTCCGGGATCTTTGCTATCTGTGTTAAAAGTTTTAACTAAATGTTTCATTAGACCCGTTTTACCTACAGTTGAAAAAATCTAAGCAGATTAGGAACAAATTCATTTATTGAGCAAATTATTATTTCTAAAAAATTGTTTCTTGTCCATAATGACAGCTGTCGGCGCTGCTATTGGAGGCACTTTTGAAAAGAATATCTTGAAATCGCTCAAGGCATCACGATACAGAGATGAACTCAGGTTTATACACCCAAAAAGTAAATAGTTGTATGGATCCAAGTCGGGGGGGGGGGGAGGTATGGAAACGGCGACGAGACATCCGTGCGAGTTGAGCTGGCAAAAGCGTTCAATTTGTACCAAAATTGAGCGATATTCGTTTAACAATCTTCGATGTAGTCAAAAAACCCTTTTATTTGGAAGAGGTAGAAGATGCAGGCCGTTAAGTCAGAAGATTAGGGAGGATGAGGGGGGGGGGGAACAAGCGTTGTCATGTTATTCTTTCGCAGGAATTCCTCCACAAGCGTTGTCATAGGGGAACAACTAGTCTTTGTTCATCCCTCAATCTCTTGAAAACTTCGCAGTAAAACATCCTGTTGACAATCTGACCAAGTCGAATAATCTAGAAATTCGCAGAAGCGCAAGAATACATTGCAACACAAAGAGAAAAAATAAAGAAGTGCGCTACTTGGCAGCATCAGGTGAAAGGCGCACCAAGAGGCATCTAGCGGCAGAACCTCGTACAAATATTGTTTTGAGCAGAATATTCATATTCTCAGATTTTTTGCGTAGCAACTCGTATACTATCCGGACACATTTGTCATTTACACCCCGTTGAAGTAAGTTTACCGAACCCTGCACAACATCAGTATCGTATAGGGTCGCCTTTCGTCGCAATGACATCCGCAACCTTCAAGGAAGACTTTCCACCAATTGAACATACGTTTCTGAGGGAATCTTACTACATTCATACTTAAAATTGGCAAACAGATAAGCGGTGTTCTTTGGATGGCATGGCTTGGCTCTCAACCGGCGCTCAAGTTCATCCCAAAGGTGTTCAGGTCTGGAATTTGGGCTGGCCAGTCAAGTTTCCCCACACTCATTTCCTCAAACCCGGTGTTGTAATGTAAGACAGGGAGCATTGTTGTGCTGAAGCAGATGTGCGCCCTGACTAAAGTGTTCCCACAATATCGGTAGCGCAGAATTGTCCAGAACTGTTTGGTACGCTTCGGCATTCATGGTTCCGCAAACTAATACAAGACCATGAGCCGATCAGACCATGAGCCGACAAGACCATGAGCCGAATTTCAGTGTGGTTCGACACAGTACTGTAAATATCGTTCGCCGGGCATTCGCCAAATCAATACACGTTCATCGGACCGCCACAAGTGGTAGCGGGATTCACCACTCCATAGGACGGTTTTTTCCATTATTCTAGAGTCCAGTGGCAGCGTTCCTTGCACCATTGTAATCGACGGGTCGCATTGAGTGCTGTAATATTTGGCTCGTCCATGAACCCAAATGCGACGATCTTCCGATGGACGGTACGATCACTTGAATCACTAGACGACGGCGATCGAAATTACTGCGCCAATATTTTTAACGAAGCCTTCCGGTTTGACATCACTGCACATGTTAAGCAAATGTACGAAATTTGTCGGCCGATCGGGCTGTTTGTCTCACAACAGGATAATTCCCCATGCTACAACTCTGCCCGATCTGTTAGCATCATCTAGTTTGAAGACACGACTGTATAATTCTAAGATTAGCCAGCTGAATACTCCGATTTCAGTCTATTGCATTTGACCCACGAGTGCGAAATCATTTGTGGTATCAACAAACACGTCATCGATTAGTGGATGTTTTCGAGGAGAGTAAGGGAACATACTGACACTTTGCTATAGACATTGAAGAGCATTTGACGTTTGTAGGTGTTATTATGGCAAAAGGATAGACATGAAGCGTTTTAGCGTTTAAGTTCTAATTAATCCTTAAAATATTCCTAAAATTTTCTGGCTTGGGTAGGGGGGGGGGGTCCATCTAATAGGATTTCAGATTTAAACTGTTAATCTCTTACTAATTATAATTCTTTTCCAATGAAATTTTCTTGGCGCTTGAATCGAAATTAAGAACTTTTTGTAAGCATATCACCGTGATTTCATAATGCGTGATATTAGCGTATCTAATATATATTTTCTAGCGATACAAAATGACAGAGAAGATTAACGAAACTGCGTTTTCCAGCAAATTCGATCGCGTAATAAAAATGCAATTTGATTCTCTCCTTCCTTATGACCTGAGGCGTTGTAAAGTGACACTACAATTGCGACTGTTTTTGACTCGTTCATTTTGCAAGAACTGAAGTTGTAGATCATCTATATTTTAAGAATATAGAATACTCGCATTTCCTATAAGGATAGTATAGGATACTCGAATTTTAGAAGATAGAATACTTTAATGAAGCTATAATAGTATAAAGCGATTATGCTGCATTCTTCCGTGTATACATTGATTAATATGGTTTGCGCAATTAATTTCCTTTTTCAGCTTTGAACTTTTCTTTCATCGCCAAGTTGAAATAGAATCTTTTGGCTTCTACTATTCTAAGCTAAATATTTCAATGTGTATATAAACCTTAGAAAAACCTTAATTGTAAATAATCTTAAATTGTACTGAATTGGACAGTAAGTGTCTCTGAAAAAGAAAATGCAATGTATTCTGAGATTTCATTGAGATAAAATCTGCGGTTTCCGTTCAACAAAGGTTTATGAAAGAGTGTAAATACGATCTTCCAAATGTTAAAAGCATTAAGGCTTGGTGTAAAATTTTCAAACGATAGCAACTATACTGACCATTCAAAAAGTGGTTCTTGAAATGAGTTACGAAGAACCCGAGTAGTCTAGACGTCCACATATCTTATCACCTTTCAACATTTGGTGAATAGTATCCATAATCTTTTTAAAAGGCATTTTGTGAATGAAAACCACAGATTCTTATCATGATACTGCAGAATAATTGTCCAATAACTACAAAAAGGTCGGTATTGCACGAATTCCCTTTCATGCACGAATTAAAACAAGACTATACCTATTTAACAACTGAATACATGGACAAAATTAAAAACAATGAAACAATGTTTTTTTCAAACAATGAAACAATGTGTTTTTTAAACAGTGAAACCACTATGCACTATGTTTTTTTAGGGCATGAAACCATTTGTTGAAGGCGTTAGACATATCCTATATTGCAAATACACAAATACCATCTTGTTCTAGGTGGTTTTTCTGTCGTGCTACTCTGAGCACAACGTCTTCAGTTTTCATGAATGGGCATTGTTTTGAATGAACCATAAGTAATTCTTTTGGTACACGTTGTTTCAAGGTACTGACTTCAAAATGGCAGTAGTTTTAACAATAAACGATGTGGATTCATGCTAAAACCACTGTGCAAGCGAAGCAAAAAAAAACTTCACTGGAAAGGGCTACGATAATAAAAATACCAAATAAGATCTAGAATAGCATTATGGGAAATTATTACAGCCGACGCTTTCTGTTTACATACAATCTTCATGGGCAAATTCTGCAAGGGAAGAATAAAAATTAAGAACTTATATATACAAGGGTCGTTCAAGGTTGACCTTGATCTAAGTAGTTATCATTTGTTTAGGCCTTTAAAGATATGAGGTGGAAGAAGTTCAAGATAGGTGAAATGCTGCAGAAAGATATCCTGCATTGGCTATAATAGCAGCCCAATTCCTTACTCGCCTAAGGTATCACGCAATTGCCATTATTTTCATAAGTCTTTCGGTCAACCTTGAACGATCCTTGTAAAAAGTGTGTCCCATATTACTGATTTTAGACCTTGTATTTTTAGAATGCATTGTAGTTTCTCCTTCAAAGACGCTATTTTCATATCCGCAAATTCAACGCCATCTGTGAGGCTTCGGCCGTAACATGCAATATGTATAGCATTTCTGATATGGCCTAGGCAATATACACGGATTGGAAGAAAGTAATTGAACACTTTCGATTTTAAACGTTTTGTCGAATATCTAGAAAAATACTTGACGAATTATCCTGAAACTTAAGGGATGTAAAGAGCATGTTACACCACGTATATTTCAGCGAAGGTTTTGTTCCGAAGGCAAATAGGGGACCAGCAACAAAGTGAACCAAAAAAATAATGTTTGGGATCACCCTGAAAAAAATATAACGCTTGAAATGCGTTGTAGCTTTAGCATAGGATTAAGAAGCTTCCTTCACTTATCCGTGTGTTCGTTTATATGAGAATAGCACGTATATTCTTTAAAATAATCGAATTGTTTTCGTAAGTTTTTTGTCTATAACATGCAGCGTATTCAACCCAATGCAATGCCATTTTCAGGAAACTTGACAAATTATAATAGAGACAACACCCTGCAATCAAAATATGAAAATATTAAATATATGATGAAATATGAGCATTTTTACTAAATAATGTTTAACTGCGCATGCGCAAGCGTTACCAAATTGTCTTTTTATAGCGTTACTCTTATAAAAACTCCAAGCAAATATTGTGAAAATTCAGAAAGATATCGCCGATAGAATGAATTGAATTTCAGTTGCTCTCAAAAATAAACAAAACGATAAAGGGGTGTTCTCCAAATTTTTATTCTTGGATCGGACACCAGTATCAGGTTCTTCTCCTTACGCTGATATGAAGTCAGTATGCCTTCATATCAGCTTTAGAAGAAGTTAGTTACTGGTGTCCGATCCAAAAATAAAACTTTGGAGAACACCCCTTATCGTTTTGTTTATTTTTGAGAGCGTCTGAAATTCAACTCATTCTATCGACGAAATCTTTCTGAATTTTCATGATATTTGCTTGGGCTTTTTAGAAGAGTAGCTCTATACTTTTGTCTAATAAATTATGCAAAAGACAATTTGGTAACACATTATTTAGTAAAAATGCTCATATTTCATCAAATATTTAATATTTTCATATTCTGATCGCAGGGTGTTGTCTCTATTATAATTTGTCAAGTTTCCGGAAAATGGCATTGCATTGGGTTGAATACGCTGCATGTTATAAACAAATAACTTACGAAAACAATTGGATTTTTTTTTAAAGAAATCTTTATATCTCCATGAATATACGTGCTATTCTCATATAAACGAACACGGATAAGTAAAGGAAGCTTCTTAATCCTATGCTAAAGCTACAACACATTTCAAGCGTTATTTTTTTCAGGGTGATCCCAAACATTATTTTTTGGGTTCACTTTGTTGCTGGTCCCCTATTTGCCTTCGGAACAAAACCTTCGCTGAAATATATGTGGTGTAACATGCTCTTTACAACCCTTAAGTTTCAGGATAATTCGTCAAGTATTTTTCAAGATATTCGACAAAACGTTTAAAATCGAAAGTGTCCAGTTACTATCTTCCAATCAGTGTATGTTTATCTAACTTCATTTTCTGTTTGCAATAAAGACTTTGTGCTCGCCATGTACTTTTTGTTGAAATAGAACTAAATTTTTAATATCTTCCTTGACTTTTGCAGTTGTTATAATTTTTTTTAATCTTTATTAATTCTTCATTACAATTACATGTAACCAAACGCATGTTTCTTACAGAAGGAGAAATGAAAATCGCAGCCGCAAAGTTAGCCGATGGTAATGAAAGTGAATAAGGAAGAATAAAAGGTAAATGGACAAATTTAAAGTTTTATTTCGTAGAGTTATAGGTTGATTGATATTGTGTGCGATTCAGGATATCTAGGAGACGTCAATGGAGATTAATGACGATGATGGCTAATTACGAAAATGTGCTATGAAAAGTTGATGATTTTTTAAATAGCCTACATTAATTCGTTTCTATGTGACTATTTAATAGGAATATTATAATATAATAGATCCGCCTTTTGCACCTTGATTTCACAAGGTGCCAGAAACATTCTGGTGAAAGAGGAATCTTTACGGAGACAAGGGTGTCATTCCTCTAATTCCGTCGATGGTAAAGCATGTTGCCAACAACCCTCTCCAATACTTCCCTTACATGTAATTTATGATTTTTAATTGTTTAATTACTGCTATAGCTGCCTCTCGTTAATGCATTCAGTCCTTATGTTGGCCTCGTAACAAGCGCATCGTTCTATTGAAAGTCCAGAATAGTAAAATGTGTCGTGAATGTATGGGCGACAACAGTGTCGATGCCTGTATGAGATGGCCTAACCAATACCACAGAGAGAGAAAACATCCAAAGTCAGTAAAAAAACAAGGCCTTCTCACTGCCTGCTGACTGCGTCATCAAACGAGGGCTGACAATCCAACCTTTTTTGATTGATGACGCAGTGAGCAGGCTTTGTTTTTTAGGTGGCGTTGCATTGCCTCATCAGTGACGTCATACATTGTTAAATCACCTATTTGGTCATAATTTAGGGCTTATTAAGTCGGATTCACAATACGACGGATTCCACGACGGCTGAACTTCGACGGCAAGAAATGACGTCACGGGAGCGCGGAAATCGGGCCGAAAACACGATAGAACCGGGCTCTACGCGACGGCAAACAACAGCGGCAGGCAATCAGGGCGAACATAGTAACTACGTCATGGCTAACTAATGTTCAACACCAAAGGTTTCTTTCAGTTTTTTAATTGCTGCTCTTTAGTAGATGAAGTAAGCGGCGATATGCCCATGCGTTTTGATTACAAAAACATCCTGTTTTAGATTTAAATTACATACGTGAACAAAATAGATTACGACCGTGTAATTTAGGACAAATCGGACGAAAGAATCTATGTCCGATTTCGATCTTCGCTACACGAAACGAGCGAAAGCATTCATCGACAGTGTTTTTCGCGCTTATGGGAATCATCATGAAGGTATCGCGACGGAAAGTTGCTTGCCGTCGATGCCGAGGTAGCGGAATCCGCCGTAGTGTGCATCCGGCTTTATTGGTATAAATAAGATTAACAATTAATGACATTAGGTGAAGTAACAGTCCTTCTCTCTCGGTATTGTTGGCCTAACTCACAGGGAACCCCACATAGCCTAACCGCTTTAACAATGGAGTCTTTGTATGGCTATGTATGCTGAAATTTTTTCGTTTTCACGGTTTATTTTGAAAGAAACACAATTTCGCACTCTCTTATTTTGCAAGCATCTATAGTAGCTTCAGATGAGTAACATATTTCAATTTGGTGGAAATCTGTGACATACATGATCGAGGGATTCCCTTGTCAGTGGCATAGCTAGAGGTTTGGCCGCCCGGGGCGGGGCGGTCTTTTAATTTGCCCTTCCCCCTCGAGTAACAAAATAATAACTATCAAACTTACTAAACTAAAACTGTAAAATGGACATTTCTGTTGCCCCGTCAGAAAAACATACAATAGACCAATAATGCTACTCTTTAAAAGGGAGTTGCCCTGTGCGGACCCTCTCCCCTTCGCTACGCCCAGGCCTAATTAATGACAAGAAGACGTTTCGAATGATGTAATGTGTTCCAACGCTAGCTTGGATGGTCCAGATATCTGCTGCCTGGCCTAAAGAAGGCGCATTTATTTTCTTCTTTTTCGAAGACCGCAATGGTAAACCGAAATATCTATCTGGAATCATAGCCGAGTTCTAATTGCTTTGAGACACTCCTCTCTGCATTGATTCCGGCTGTTGTTGGCTTTAAACTTAGGTTGGTTTTTACGATTCTCGAAAACTTTCTTAATACTATGTCATCAATGACTCTTTCTTCTGCTGCTTATTTTCAGGCTGCTTGTTTTCTCTGTTTATATCTGTCGTACGCAGCAGCTATCGCAGAAGGGTAGGCGTTCGGAAAATGCATTTTCCAGTGCCTCGAGCGCTCATTCCTCTTTCGAAGTCGATCAAATTGCCCCGCTCGACCATTCTGCTGAATGATTACTACGTAGAGGGAAGCTTACGATTTCGCTGGAATAAATGTACATTTACTGCGCATGTGACCCATGTTATTTACATGGAAAAGAGTGGAACGTATTTCTAGTATATTTATGTATCATTAAAAGTGATTGCATTATAAGTAATGTTTTTTATAAAATTGAATGCATTTTTAATGGAGTACTCGAATAAAATTTCAAGGGTATGCAGTCCTAATGGAATATTCATGTATGATGATTCTGTATAAAGGTCATTTTCATCTGAATCAAGACATGTTTATGTATTCCTGAAAAGTTCAGTTTGGAGGTGTATTTCCTTTAATTCTGTGTATTTTCTTTCTTGTTATGTACTGCAAGGCCTCCATCAACTTCATCAAAATGGACTGTATAGAGAACCCTTCATTTTCATTTGGCTTATCGATTAAAGTGAAAGCATAGGAATATTTTAAAAAATTCAACTCTCCTTCTCTTTCTGCTTATGTGGATTGCGATATGCATTAAAGCATTTTAATTATGTTCGAGAGATTTAAAAGTGAAAAAGGAAAAAAAAATTGAGGAGTCGTTGTCGTCTGCTCGCCTTCCGGCATCAGCTGCTCCAGTATCTTCATTAATTTAGAATGATGATGAACTAATTACTTTAGTTTTTCATTTTTTTAACATTTTTGTTCAAACGACATGTAAGTAGGCTTAGCTTGAGCTATGAAAAATTGACTATGAATTCTAAAATCATATTCCCCAAATGCATTTTCCTGCATGAAGATTTAATGTGGACTTAATGCTCGGTTCTCACTTCAATGTCCTTAGCGTTTCCTTTTGATCTTTTAGACATTGACTCTTTAGGCTTGTTTTACGTGGTTCCCTTGCGCTATTCTTAATCAAAAATTAGATAGAAATTATGGGACTATGCTTAGGAAGTATTTGAATAAAATCGTTGGCGTTTTTCGACTATATCAGACAATAACTGATAACGTAGCAGAATTTTGCTTATGTTTTCTAAGGTCTAACTTATATGAAAAGTATGTACCCTTAAAATGAAGAATCGAATTTATAGGTCGTGTCGGAATATTTTCTGGTATGTTATGGCTTAGTATTTTTGGGGTTTATGGCTAACGGTTCGACTCACTCATCCAAAGAATTTTGCTGTCTTCAAAAAAAAAAAAAAAAAAAAAAAAAAAAAAGCCTGGGAGCCAAGAAAAAAAAATAAATTAGGGTGTCACATTTTAATTACTGGTTTTAATCCTGGATAATGCTTATATCTTTAATATCATTTCATTTAAGTGAGAATTAACTCTTAGGGGAGAGAGGGAGAGTATTTCACATACTATGCCTTGTAGTAGAAACACTCCAGCACCGTTTGGGGAACTACTGGCGAGTGAGTCGCCGCCTTGGCATTAGAAATTAACTTCTTTTCACAAAGACATATTTAAGAATTCACATGTACGAGGGCTGTTCAATAATGAATGCGACTGAATTTTTTCTTCAAAAAGTATTAGCAGTAGCAATAATCCATTTTAACGTTGTGAGAGACCGCCATGTGGCGTGCATTCCTGCACAAGATCGAACGTGTTTAGTTCCTCAGTACTGCGTGGCAGCAATTGAAATGCGTATCAGTTAGTTTCCGCCTACGTTGAGAATGGACGTTACGCGTGAGGAGCAGTATTGTGCCATCAGATTTTGTTATCGTTTAAAGAAAAAACCATCCATATGCTGCAAGAAGCTTATGGTGCAAGAAAGCTTATGGTGAAGCAAGTCTGCCAAGATCTACTGTTTTTCATTGATTCAAACAGTTTGGCGATCAACGTCGAAGACGATCAGTTTTGTTCCGGGGCACCGATTGTGAAGACGATCAGTTTTAATTGTTCGAGTAATTCCACACGATATCTGCAACACTTCAGTAAGTTCTCGGATGCTGATTCGACGATCCTTTCTGATTATGACACCCGCTGTGTTAATCGTTAATCGCCACTTCTGTTACTGCTGTTGTCGGTGCGCCGGAACTGCGTTCCTAAGAAGTTGATCGCCGGCCCTCCTGAAACTGTTTGAACCAACGAAAAACAGTAGATCTTGGCAGACTTGCTTCACCATAAGCTTCTTGCAGCATATTAAACTATGCTCTATTATCACAAGTTTTTCGTTTTTGTTTTGTTTGTTTAAAAAACAAATCCAGTGAAATTTATTATCTAGCCAAGGTTAGTTCATTTAGAGTTCCATTGATGGTTTTAATAAATGTTTCTTTGCATGTTTTATAGAAACTACGATTTTTCAATGTGTTCTAAGCAACCAAAAACACTGACCGTCATTATCCATCACTCAATGTATTATATCCACATTTTCTCCTTTTACATCAAAAATATAAACAGAAAGATTTCCCTTAAATCATGGGAAATTCACACTCCAGACAATGAATTAAGGGATTTCTAGAATGATACCCTTTCGCCCAACCGATCAGCACCAAACTTGGTTAAGCCATTCTACTGAGCCTGTAATCACCAGTCCGTCATTCAATACACAACCTCAAATACATAGGTGCAGCACCACTGGTGACGAAATACACTTACCTCATTGACCTTCCGAGAACAGGTCATAGTGCATGTGCCATAAAAAACATGTGTTTTAACTTTCATTGGTAATTGAGCATTCAATAATAGTTGCTAATTGTGTCTATTTAGAGAGTGAAATGAGAGGATGAATAATTAGACGACTAGAAGCAGGCCAGTCCCAGGTAGAAGCGTCTCGGACACTGACCATGCCACTAGCGTCATTTTACGACCGTGGATACGTTTCCGACAGGATGAAAATACACACAGACACATTAGTCAGGGTCGTCCAAGGATTCCTACACCCAGACAAGACCGCTAGTTTGCTATGTCTGCCCGAAGGAACAGACAAAGCACATCCAGTGACAGCTATCAGCTGCCATTGGGTTAATGTTTCCAGGCAATCGGTATACAGGAGACTCCTCGCAGTGGATCTGTATGCTCGTTGACCCAGGGACATCGCAGGAAAATTGAGTCAGATCATGTTCGCGGATGAGTTCCGGTACGCTTGGACTGGGACTCACGACGTGTTCAATCCCGACTCAGATCTGGAGCGAGCGTGGGACACGGTTCAATCCCGCTAACATCACTGAGTATAATCATTATGGCAATGGTGGTGTGATGTTGTGGACAAGGCTTCAAGATGCGTTTCCGTACGCCGCTACAAGTCTTCGACAGGGGGGGGGGGGCATAACTGGCCAGACGTACCGGGATAGTATCCTGCGACAACGCAGATGCGGTAGGTCCACATTTCCTCTACATGGAACATGATGCCGCGTCCACGTAGTCATCTCGGACCTGGAAGATGAGGATATCCGGCGCATGTATTGGCCGGCATGGTCTCCGGACCTGAAATCCATCGATCACGCACGGGACGCTCTTGGAAGGCGTGCTTGCGGCTCGAATATCTCCTCCGTGAACACTGCAGAACCTACAAACATCATTGGTCTAGGAATGGAATGCCATCTCCTAGCCATTTTTGATACGTTGGGAATCACACACAGCCTACACTCCGTATGCAGTTTATAAAACTAGAGGAGGGGAGTACTACGTACAACTTTTTATGTCGCAAGCGTTCTGCACTTTTTATGTTGTTCCGTCCACAGCGGTTCTGACAGCTTTGTGTTTAATGATTGAATTGTGTTTACAAGACGTAGAGAAGAACCTAACCAAGTTTGGAGCTGATCAGATGTGGGGAAGGGTTCAATTTCTGTAAACCCCTTTATTTATGGGCACCTACCTGTATTTATATTAGTCAGAATTGAAGATATCAAGAAAATTAGCGAGGTTGCTCTACTTTTCTATTAAAAATGATCTGGTAAACATGTTAATAGAATTGTTTCTGAGCAGAGCAAATTTGTTTACATTCGTGTTGAGTATTTGGAAGCATTTAGATATCTTGGGCAATTAAGGATATTATGAATGCCTTTGTATAATAATAATAATAATAATAATAATAATAATAATAATAATAATAATAATTGTTACCAAATTTGTTGATATGAGATACTTGTTATTAGAATATGAAATTTCCATTTTTTTTTCTCTGCTCTTGAGCGTTTCTTTTTTCCGTGTTTCATTTCTATGTTTTTTGCCGCCCTTTTTAGTTGCTGCGTGGCTGGAATTTACTTTCTCACGCAGGGGAGTTTTGCGTGATTTCAGTCTGCATTAGAGTCGTGGCGCACTTCACGTGTGGGGAGTGCGTAAACTTTAATTTCTCTTCTCCCTTGTGACCGCTTTCCCTTTTCAATAAATCCATTTGGACCGTCGTCGTTTGCAGAGTTTTGGATTGTCACTTCCGATCGCAAGGCAGCGCGTTGCTCTGTCTCTTTCTCCCTCTTTCTCTCTCTTGCTCTCTTTTCAGCAGTTCGCTCTCTTTCTCTCTCTCGGAGTTTCTATGGTAACGGGTGTTGGCAGAGGCGAACGCTGGGTGCCAGAGTGCAGGCGCACGCCGAACTGAAGAGGTGACCGAGTAGAGAGCGCAGTTTTGAGACGGAAAGTTGGGAAGCGGCTATCGGAGAAAGAGAAAAGCGAAAGAGAGAGTGAGAGAGAGGGGTGCTTTGCTTTGGTGTGTTGTATGTGTGTGTGTGTATGTGCCTGTGAGTGTGTGTGGCCGTTGCTGCCCTGATCGATGCGCCGCACGGCCATGATCACCTGCCGTAATTGGTTGGGCGCTGTGACGGGACCCCGGGGACGATCGTCGTCCAGGTGGCGCAGCGAGCACGCCAGCCAATCGTAGGTGCGGCCGTCCATTGGAGCGAGCCGAGCGAGCGTGCCCTTGTCGTCGTTTGCGTTGCCGCCGCGTCGCCACCAGAGAACGACGGGGCCGAGGCGCCCGAGCGCGCCGTTGTCACGGAGGCGACCCCTGCGAGATGGCGGCCGCCGCCCAAACGCTCCACCGCCACCACCGGGTCCGGGCGTACCGGGCATCCCGGCCGTCGCCAACCTCGCCGGAGCCGGTCCCGCTGCTGCCGCCTCCAGCCCAGCTGGTGCAGCGAATGCTGTTTTTGCTGCTGTTGCTGTGAGATGCCCGTGGCCTGTGTGTGCATGTGTCTACCGGATACATTGTCGCGAGCATCTCTCTTCCTCGGACTCGTCTCGTTGGCCACCCTCGCCGTCTCCATCGCCACCGACCACTGGTTGTACACGGCCGAGACGGTGCCACTCCCCAATGCCACCACCAAGGTGACTCTGCGATTCCGATCGGGACTTTGGAGGGCTTGTCCTGCCCCGCCATCGGCAAATCACTCGGTGGGTACGTATCAAATGCTTCCACTTCATGCCTACATCTATGTTGTTGTTATAAAACATGCCAAAGGCATTTCACATATTCGCATGCTCATCATATCACGATGGGAGTTTTATTGGGACTAACACGTTTCGATCGAAGTCTCGACGAAACGCGCCAGTCCGCAATGAAGTACCCAATGTGTTTGTTAATCATTTTCAATTGACGTAAATCACTTTTCAATTATGTCTTTACACTTAGTTCTGTACAAAATGAAGTGATCTTGACTAATGTTCTTAGTTAGTATACTACTTTTTTACACTTGTTATCATAGTTTCATCCAAGTTTTTGAGAATTTCTTAATCAGTTCTTGTTTCGTATCTGAGCTCTAGTCTCTATGAAATCGTTCATCCGGGCTACCCGTAAGCTGACCCTCACTTCGTTCATAGGTTTATTTTTATGTTCATTATTAATTAGAAGACACTGACCCCCCCCCCCATCTCCGAAGTTTTTTCCACTAAATCGCATAATGACTTTGAGACACCCTCCGTATACATTATATGCATGTCTCTGAGATAAAGTGCAATTATAGTTTGTTGGCAATAGAGGAGCATCTTCCAAATGAATAAAAACTTTTCTGCACCATTTCCATATTTTTCTAAATGCTGACGTACACATCCTTACTATTGATGAGTTATTCAGATCATTTTGCACTCGAGTGTCAAATGAAAAATAGATATAAGGAATAAAAGAAAAGAAAAATTCCGCCACCCCAGACTGAACCAGTGACCGCAAGTTGATATCTCGCCAGTGAGCTATCGCATGAAAGCGAAACTCTTCTTCTTGATTTCATGTCCACCAAGTTTGGAATAATTCTCCAGGAATATCACACTGAAATTCCTTCAGATATCTGATGATATCCATGGTATGCTATAAAGTGGACTGGGAACTTTGGCGGATAGCTCTGTATGGATAACTTTTTGGACAAAATATAATAGTGCTGGTGTCCCTCCCTTAAAACGAAATCTCGTAAACTCATTACGTTTCCATCTCTTTAAAAAGCTTAAAAACGAGGGATACCTCTATAACGACATCGCTTTAAGTCTATTGCGGCTGCTTCCAAGACTGTAGCTACCATTAATAAATAATTCTGACATTATGGTGAAAGAAAACTGTTTCACTATAAGAAATGATCCACGATGTTGGAGATTTTGGGGTGGGGGTTCCCGCTAAAATGTACGGCGACTAAGTGAAGATGGTAAGCATAAAACTGGCGTATGAGCAATCGACTGCACAGAAATATGCCATCCTTGCTTCCCGTACGGAAACATAAGCACATAGTGCAGAGGATCATAACAGGGGTGATTTTCTAAACTCTGACGAACCCTACCATCTGATGTTCTCACATTATATGGCATTATAATTTGCGCTAGGCTTAAGGAATTATACCAAACTTTAACTAATTTTGAACATCCCTTGTACTTTATTAGAGCTTGGCTTTTGGATTCGATCAAAAGCAGAAATACAAGATTATCCCTACCCGCCCCATGTCCAATTTCCTTCAGAGGTTCTTTCCTTAAAATACGATTCCTACGTGGAATGCCGTATCTTTTAATACAAGAAATCAGGTAATCAAGTGCATGCCGAAATTTTATGCATGTCAAAAAACACATATACACAAGCTGGTAAAACCACAGCAACTTCCGAAATCGTCGCTAAATTGTAAGGTCGACGGTCATTAGAACGTTGAACGTGTTTGGGGTGTTAAGCAATACAACAGCCAATTCCGAATAACCAGTTTCATTACAAGCTACAGTACTCAGCGGGACAATCCGTTTTAATACCAAGAATACCGTTACAGGCGATTGATCATTTTGTGGAGTTCGAACGTCGACATTTTCCCGTTCGCCCAGCTTATGTAAGTCCCAGGATCAAATCTTAAGCAACATTGATAATTACTTAGAGTAGATAGATACGATACTGTTAGAAAAGCTCGGCGAAGAGGGACATCTCAGGTAGTTCTTCATATCTCATACACTTTACAATTCCTTGTCGTTTAATTATCTAAGAAATTATTTTTGACTTTTATTGCTTATTTTTAATCTGATGTGGAAATTTGAATATTGAATATATTTTTGGATATATTTTCTATCATTATAAGCTTCTTCTTTTCATAAATAAATACTTTTAAAATATTTTACTTTTAAATATTTTAATGTTCATTAAAATTGAAGGTGTTGTTTACCTTAAACTTTGTATGGCGATGATAATTTTTTATTTAGAGCTTGTGGGAGACCTGATATTCGTAAGACCTATCATTTAATTGAAGAGGATATTAATAAGTTAAATCAGTGGTACACAGATAACGGACTAAAATTCAATCTGGATAAAACGAATGTTTTATTGATTGACAGTAAATCTATGGATATTAATGGGACTTGTAAAATCCTATATTTAGTAATTGATAGTAAATTAACACTAAAGTCTAATTGAGATTGCGTCTCTTATTATTGAGATAAACCGGTTAAACATTCAACACTGTAACCCGTACTCACATTCGAGTACTAACCAGAACGTGTTACGATTTTGACTGCGTAACTCGGAAACTATTCGTTGGAATTCGATTAAATTTTAACGGTACGCACAGTTTTATGGCCCCTGTTGTTTTACCAAAATTCATCATTCTAGATGTTGCAGAACTTGAGTTATTAACTTGTTGATCTTGTTTGTTCATATCTCAGTTATCGTTCAAATTCGGACCCACGTTCTTATGAAATTTTTTGCTTAAAATCACCCACACAATCTCCCCTAGAACTTTGTACAATGAATTCTGAATCATACTATATATACTGTATATCATCTAAATTGGTAATTAGTAACTAACAACTTTGTTTCACTTATATTTTACCAGTTAATTACGTAGATTATTGATTATATTTGACTCAAGGTCCCATTGATCCGAGTTAACTCTTAATTTCTAACTCCGAATTAAATCAGTTCTGGATTAATTATATGTTATTGTATCTGTTGCTTGTAATACTGCTATTTAATAATATAAGTTTCGATGCTAGTTCATTTTGTTTAATATAAGCTGTTTATCTCGTAACTCACTGTAACTTTTTTTTTGTTACTTTTCGATTGTATTGTATAAAGAATTTGCTGCGACCCTTGGGTCCTAACCAGTCGGTCTTTGACCATCCTGGGCCCAGGTGGTCGCAACTGTATAAAGATCATTAATAAATAAATAAATAAATAAATAAATAAATAAATAAATAAATTTGTACTGCATTATATGGACACCGCGTTTTAAGATACTAAAATTAGTACATACAAGTCAGTTTAATACATACCGTGTTGTCTATATAACAAGAATTTCTATACTAGTAGAGAAACGCCAAATTATTTCGTACCGTGTTTTATGGAAACCGAGTTAATACAGGTAGTTTTGCGACGCTATTCGATAAACAAAAGCATGCGATCGCCCATAATATGAAGCCGCTGACGAGTCATTCCACGTTCAATCGAACAAAATCGGGTGATAATTGACCCTTAGGGTCTCCGATTTTTCTCAAAGTTTATCAGTGTATTCCAGTGGATAAAATATAAGAAGGCATGCATAACTTCATTTGCCAGATAAAAATATATTTTAAGTATAATTAATTATCGAAGTTATCAAAATTTCGCGCATCTCATCACATAGAACGAAGCATATCTCTGGTTATATTCGTCGTAGGGAATTCTTGTATACCGGTATGTCAAATTGAAGCTAAAATGAATCGCTTTTTTACTTTAATTTACTTTATAGACTTCAGAATAAAATAGGAGGGGGGGGGAATGTACTTTAATTTTATGAAATCATATATTAACCTGAAAACGATGCTCTAAAATTATTTTAAAAAATAGAGTTTAATTCCTTCATATCCATTGCATTAAGTAATTAAAGGATGGAATTCCAAATAGGTCAATCAGTATTAAATTATTTATCAGGTCAAGTGCGCTGCTTTGATGTGTGAGCAGGAATACAACAATGGTTTAGGCGATGTCTTTGAAGCGACGATCACTTCATGAACAGTTAACGTTTTTAATTAAATTACATCATTTCATTTATTTTCTATACTGCTAAAAGGAATTCCACATTGAAATTTGGGTGGTTATTAGAGCAAATGTCAGGAAATATGCTTGTATTTTTTTTACAGATTTTTTTCTTTAATTTCAGTTCTATCTGAAAATACTTAGTTTAAAAGCCCACGTTTTAAGCTTTAAATTGAGCTATGAATGAAACCTGTACGACGTACAGTTTCAGAGAAACATGTGTTTATAGAACACATTAACTGGCTAATTTCTGTAAATTTGACTATGAATATTTTCGTAAGAAATTATTTTAGATGAAAAGTAACATCGTAGGGTTACTTGCTTTGATGTAGGGAATATATAAAAAAAGTTTGAACTTTTATAAAAATGTACTGTTTTTTTAGGAGTTCCATTTCACGTAGAATGGTTCTTATGTCGTACTGCTGCATAGTTTCGGAATTTTACCGGAGAATTACTTGATAAATGAAACTGACAAATTGCGATGTAAGTGCATGAAAAAAAAAAAACAGTTCTCCAGGGAAGTTGTCCATGATTTCGACCATAAAAGTGGAATAGAAAAACTCGGGAGATTGCTTACAACTAATCTATTAGGCTGCACTCATTGACATAAAAGCTGTTATAAGAGGACTGTCGCAATTTTTATGCAGAAACCGCTTTGTGAGAATATCATGTTATAGGAGGGCTGATTAGTGATTAATATGTTTCATTGAAATAGTACAATTTTAATTATAGAAGATTAGTCATAATTGATGAATTATCATTAGTTTTAGGTTTCGCCGTGACGACATCAGCATTAGTTTTTGCTGTAGATGCATTTGAGCAAATCACATGTGCCGCGATCGTGAAAATTGCAATAATCGTGAAAATTGCAAGTGATAGCTGTGCGTTTTGCGAAAATTAAACTTATGTGCACTGATATCTTTGTGAGATTGATTCTATCTGCCGTTGGATTGATTCATTGAAGATTTGAGTCCTAGCATTGGCATTATCCTTTGCCGTACTTCAAAAAAATTGCTTTTCTACTTTCATGTTAAGGGCCTCCAAAAGAAATCAATACAAGTTGAACCAAATTTTGTTAAAATTGTACATGACTTTGTGTCCTGCTGATCAGGAACGACTGTGTTCAATTTTCCTGAATGATGCTTCACTGTACGACTAATGAGTATTGCATGCAGCTCTGTGGGGTTTTAGACAAATGGTCTCACTTACGAGGAAGATGAAAGCAAATTGTAATGGAGCTATGACCCTCTGATATTCATCTTAGTCGTCAGGAACATAATGAAAATCTCCACATTGTTGCCTGCTGATGTTTTGTTGCGTCTATTATGATTTGCTTTAAGTGCTTTAATGGCAAGAATAATAAGCCTATTTATTTTTACTTATTAATGAAGTGACGTCATCTCAAAACGAACTTTGCCATTAGACGGACATGAAGGTTTAATGAACCACTCGGAGTCTTATTAGCCCATTAGCTCGCAAGAGTATTATTGAAAACACTGCGAGTGTGTCTATAACAAATGATTTCCTATAGGACTCTTGTTTGTAACGTAATGGTTTTAAAGGTGAAATTATAAAAATGACTTAAATATTTTTGGAGTAGAGAATTCTCTGACAAAAATGGTGTCACGATTTGGGTTCATGATTTTCTGTTGACTGTGTATTTCATGGAATTTTAGCCATTGAAAAAGAGGTAAATTTTTAATAATATTTTTTCCGTAACAAACACAAGTTCCAGGCACATAGGTGAAATTGTTAGTCGGAATTTAGGAGTCATTAATGGGATTTAGGAAGCACAATTTTATAATGGACTGGAATTATTATGGTATTTATGATTATGACCAAAGGCTGTGTCTAAAAAAAAAAGTGCATGCAACTGCTCATATCACGTGACATAATAGCAATTTTAGAATCTGTCTCAAGTTTGTTTAAAATTAATAGTTTATTATAATATACAAAATCAATAATGCCAAAAATGAGGAAGCGTGAATATATCACGTGATTTGTGCAGTTGTGTGCGGCTTCGGTAGAACGTTTTTCGACGCTGCCTTAGTGTTTCTGTATAAATAAAATTTAAATTGTAAATTTAACCCTTATAAATTTAAATAAATCTGATTTAGGAGAAGACTTTATTTAAGAATCTCATTTATACTCTGTCCAACGAAAGATGAACTGGGTGTATCCAAATAAAATTCTTAATTCAGTTATTACATGTTGTAATTTTGCTTGCATAACAATTGAAATAGGAAGTTTAATATTCCAGTTCATATTTCATTGGACAATGTATAATGTAGTAAATAAAAATTCTTCTTTGACTATGTCGTTTTGCTAATCATATAATGTTGTAAACAACGAAACAACAATCAATATAGGCATTTTGTAGATTGCCGCAGGCAACACCTCCTAAAAAAAGAAAGCCTGCGGCAAGGAATGACACTCTCCGTCATTCTTTGTTACATCACCATAAGAAGTTATTGCTATTCGTATATCTACCAATACAACACCACCTAAAGAGAAAGCCTGAGCGCGGAAACGTCATACATTGTTTAAACGTCATAAGTAGTCATCTCGTAGCCCACGAGAAAGACAGGCCCTGGCCGTGACCACCGAGAGAGAAGGCCTCCGCAATGAAACTGAATACATTGTTACATCATCATAGATAGTGCAAATTCAGGGCTTATTACTGGTAGAAATACGAATTACAATGCACTATTTGTGATGCAACAATGTATTCAGTTTCATTGCGGAGGCCCTGGTCACGCCCTGGCGCGGAAAATCACATGATCATCTTAGTCCGAATAACAATGTAACCTTCATTGTTTCCATCTTGGATTTTAACTATCAGCAATTTTTCGTTTGTTGGAAACAATGAAGATTACATTGTTATTCGGACTAAGATGATCATGTGATTTTTCCGCGCCAAGGCAACGCCACCTAGACTGAAGGCCTGCGCGCATAAACATCATACATTGTTACATCACACTAAAGCGGCTATTGTTCATCGTATTTCCTCCAATAATAAGCCCTTAATTTGGCCGTTTGATGATGATGTAACAATGTATACAGTTTTTGTGCGCAGGCCTTCTGTCTAGGTGGTGTTGGCCAGGGCCTGTCTTTCTCGTGGGCTACGTAGTCATCTTTAATCGCATTTCTGCCAATAATAAGACATAAATTATGACTAGGTATGATGATGTAACAATGTATGAAATTTCTGTGCGCAAGCCTTCTCTTTACATGGTGTTGAATAATAAGCCCTAAATTATGACTTCTTACGATCATATAACAATGTATGACGTTTCAGTGCGCAGGCTTTTTTCTAGGTTTTGCCACAGGCCGAAACCCATGAGTTCATATAAATAAATTGCATTGTGCATCGATCCACTCCCTATTGCAAGAAAGTTTTTTTTTTTTTTTTTTTTTTTTTTTTTTTTTATAGCAAAAAATGTCGATAAATCTAATCAGTTAAGCTTAGGTTCATTCTATAACTCATTACTCTTCAGTTGAAGACTATTAGTAATCGTTTGAATAATGGAAATATTTAGATTCCTAAGGTTTTAATGAATTAAGTAATCATCCACCGTTCTTCATTCGAGTGCGGTCTTCGAGAGATCATGCTTATCGTCACACTTGTAAGCTTACTAGTGAAATTCTCCTTCCTATCTCGAGCTTCCTTGCCAGACATTTCCCGTACAAAGCCATTCCACTGAGGAATGATCTTTATTAGACTTGAGACAATGTGTTATTGATTGCTGCTCAATTAATTGCAATGTCTCCTGTTTACTTTTTAATGACCTCTTAAAGGACTATCTTATTTTTAGATACAGTGGTGATGTTTAATTTTTATTGCAATAAAATTTATGTGTATTAAATATTTTTTCATTTTAATAACTTCTTCGAAGTATGTTACGATAAATAATTTATGGTTTTCTTTAAAACTATATTTATTTCATTACAGATATTTTTGTAGACCGGTTTCGGCTGTAGAGCTATTTTTAGTGTTATTATGGTCTATACAATCACAGTATATACAAGTAGCTTCAAAAAATTCTCGGAATGAATTTTTATTTCTGCACACAGAAAAAATATAAACATTTAAACAACATTTCCTTTAAAGTACTGTCCTTGGGCAGTAACACACTTCTGCCAACATCTGTATAATGCTTGGAAACACTCTGCGAAGCCAGTTTGCGGAACGGTGCGAAGTGCGGATATCGCAGCAGCTTTTGTCTCTACACTTTGGTGTCTGTCTTCTCGCACGATGTTGCTCACAAGATTAATTGTGGATGGATGGATTGAAGTTGATGGACGGCCACTCCGATGGTCATCTTAGATATTCGAACGTTGTTCCATAACTGAAATTTTACGTAGCGATATCAGAATGCGATGCTTACTCTACACTATCAGTTTACAGATTGCCCGTGCACTGCAGCATTTCGTTTAAATCACGTCAAAACACGTTCGAGCGTGATCTGCGAATGGTAAACAATGCAGGGAAGCCTCGCTCGCTCACACACACTATCTCAATTTCACTGCATATTACGATTCCGGGAATTTTTGAAGCTGCTACTAGAATGAGGCTTGTTATATTATTACAAGGAAGTTATAGATAATATTTGGAGTTCGAGAAAATTTGCTTGGTGAAAGTAAGAAATTCTTTATAATGAACAAGTTTTTAAATTTTCAACAATGTTTTTGCGTTAAAACCAGGTTTGTGAAATCGGTCGTTCTATTTTGCCAAGTTTATTGCCAAGTTTATTTTTCGAACATTTTGATTTTGACTTCAAACAATAAATAAAATTTATAATAGGCTAAATTGGCGGTCACAAAGGACGAGACACCAGAACTCTATCAAATTTGTTATTTTTAGTCTAGTCAATCAAATGTTACTTCACATTAGTCCATCTAATGCTATTCCGATCAATGGAACGACATTTCCGCGAAAATTTTGCATCAATACCACGCATTCTCAACTGGTTTAACTGTGAGTATATAGTTAATTGGTTGTTATTGTTAGTTTTTGTATTGTATAAATTATAATTGTATAGATCATAATAGCATTAAAAATGGCTCTGTAGCTAAAACAAATCTGCAAAAATATCCTTAATGAAATAAACGTAATAAACGAAATAAAAGAAAACCATAAATTAATATAATATAAACCTGGTCCTACCTCTCTATGCGGAGTATCCGATTAAATTTCAGAGTTCAATTCTTAGAAATTCTTTCGGCAACATTTGAAATCGTAAATCTAATTAGAAGCGCCCATTTTATCTTTCGTTGGACCGACTAGCACAAAATATTCGACGAAGAAGTACATAATTCCATATCCTTAATGATATGCAAGTCCGTATGAAAATTCGAATGCAGCGAATATCAACAATGGAAAAATTGTCAAACTCTTCGTTAATGCATGAATACAGTGTTCAAAATTGCATTAGAAGGATCTCAAATGCTCAAGAAAGGCTTTAAAGAATATGAAACCTATTCCAGTTTTTGAAGTAAAACGTTTTCTAAATTATTTTAATAGAATTTCTGTAGTTTAATTATTTACTAGATAGCTTAGTTTTAAAACAATTGATAAATTTGGCTAAGCCTATGCAAGTTTTGAAAGAAACTTATTATTTCGGCTCTTCGGCTTGAATCTTTACTGTCTTGGCTAATTTAATTGCTTTGTTCCCTTAGACTGTCTTTAACTGTGCTTTAAAATCTGTTGACTGGAAATCATATGCGGGTGTTTTTTTATACTAAGAATATTATGTTGTATTAGATGAAGATGATTCTCTTATGGAGGAAACCAATGGAGAATTGAAAAATTTTCGAGGGATTTTAAGATCGGGGTATTAACAAGGTTTAGTGAGGTCAACTTTATATCGAGTTTAGTATCCTCATTAACGATGCTTTAAAGCTTTCTTTTCCTAATGTTAAATTACACCGTTAAAGCTTCTTTCCTTCCTTATCTGGTATTATCTTGCAGTACAAGAATCGGATTTACTGGTCTTTAATGGAATGTTATAGAAATGGCTTATCTAATCAAGATATGAGTTAACAAAGGAGGAATGCATATAAAAGTATTTTCCGTCTGTTCACACTTTTATTAAGATGCGAAACATATGCAATTGTCATTCACCGCTGATGATGAATATCGCATCCAAATTTTTGTGCGATCAATAGTTCCTGAGATAGCGGCCAAAAATAGAATTTCTGAAATATGCTATATCTCAGAAATGGTGAGTCATAGCAAAATTGTACCACAACAGTTTAATAATACACACAAAATAATAAATGTGTGCTGATTCCAAAACTGACATCCAAATTTCTCTATCACGTCAGGATGTAAAGTTATTGCCATCCTGCTGGGCTTCTTCCCGCTGGACTTAGGGGCTGTTAGCGACAAACAAGGTGAAACAAGGAGTTAATTTAATGGAGACAAGATACCAAGGCCGTTTCTATCCAAATATGATGGGTGACTTTTGTTATTTTTTTGAACTGGGAAACTAATTGTACACTCTAGCGCCAGAACAAATGTTTAAAACATTTTTGACTAAATGCTTTATTTTCATCTACTGTATGGATATATTTTTATGAAATCTAAATTGTGTTTAACACCATTTTAAATGTTTAAGTAAAATAACATTGCTTAAGTTTCAATTGTAAAAAAACAGTCTCTATAAATGTCAAATTTAAACACTGGTAGTTTCTATAACTCGAGATCCTAACTTAGAGAAATTTGGAGTTCAGATTTGGAATCAGTACACTCAAATTAGCCTAGAACACCTATGTTTTCCCCAGTAGCAAAAATGTTGTTGACCAGTGTATAACTAGAAAAAATATTCGAAATCGGACCAATAGTTATCGAGATACAGCATATCAACCGGAAGATATGAGCTGTGGTAGTCACTCATTATTCAATAGGGCGTTTAAGTTTAACAATATAAACTCTAATGCAAGGAGGTATAATTTATCAACTCAAATGAGAATATATTGCACTGGTGTATGAAATGGGACAAATGATAAAAATAGCTTTCGCTACTTAAATTAATGGGCCTAAAATTTTTTAATTTATGCAATTTCTAAATAAACAACATTTTATGATTTCATGCTTTATTCTCACTTATATACCCTCACTATCTTACTAGTTCACTCACCCAGTCATACAATCAAATACATTTACCCACTCATATTGTTTCACATTTAAATTACTCATAAGTCTTTTAAGTTCATTTTGGTAATGATAGCTTTCTCATTCTCATTTGGTTTTTCTTAGCTGTTATTCTTGATTTTACCCGTGTACCTCATTTCTTCGGGTACAAAGGTAAATTTCGGTTCTGTCATCTTTCTTTCCACAAAGAACCGGCGAAATGCTCATGTCAGACAGTTGGGCGCCTTTGCCTCCACCACCTCCACTCACCTTCCTTCCAACTATATGCGCCTGCGCATTTGGCTCCGTCTCCCCGGAGCCCTCTGGTTTCTCTCCAGTTTATGACGCCTGTCTCTTCTCCAGTTTTTTCTCTAAATAAATTCTTTTCGTCTTTTGTCCCCCGCTCTTTTTTTGTCTCTCTCTCTATTTTAGCCTCACTGGATGTTACAGTAAAGTAGAAAGGAAGGTAGGGGGTGTTGCAGGCTGGGGGTAAGGAGAAAGTGAAAGGAGATGGGTGCAAAAAAAAGGAAAGGAAAAAAGTCTTTGCGTGGCGTGTGTACGTGCAACGTTTCTTTCCCGTCTTCGATGACGCGTGATGGACGCAACTGTCAAAATGTAAAGAGCGGTGTCATCTTTTCTCGCGATTCATGGACCCTGCAGTGACTGGAATTGCGAAAAGAGAAAAGGGAATGGAATGAGACAAAATAATAAAAATGAAAAATAAAAATAAAAATGATAAGCAAGCAGTAGGGGCCAATAAAAGTTGATTAAATTAAGCAATTTTTAATCGAGTAGCGATTTAATTAAAAGTTCCATTTTTAATGAGCTTAGCGTTTCATGATTTAGAATCTCCATTGAAATTATAAGAGAATGTTAATTATCTTGAGCACGCCCCATTAAGAGCCCCCACGTCTAAAGGGTGATCTATGCATTAAGATTTGAGGTTTCTTTCGGATTGACTATTCCAACAAGGGATCTCCGAAACTTCAAATTTTCAGGAATTTCGGTTGTATCTTATATCCAGTGAAAACGAACTACGATCTTTAAGAGGTTTGCCTTTCGTTTTGCGTTAGGAAAAGGGGGGACAAAGTTACAAGCAAATTTTAATAGGTTGCGTTTTAAATGAAGAAAGCTCCATCTGTTGCTTATCCTAGTCCATACACTTACATGTATATCTAAACTCGACTATAATATGATGGATAGATTTTAAAGTTTCGTGTTTTAATGTTCATCTGCAATATCAAAATAAGTTCATCATAAAAACCAAACATCTTACATAATTTATCTTGGTCTGGTTTTTGTCATTGTAAATTTGGAAGTGGTCTAGAAAATGCGGCTTCGAGCCGCCTGTTATTTTGAGTAGTTATCGTAATTGCATACTAGGATGGAATTCCCTTTGAGGTCATGAACTGCAATTATCCATGATCACCATGCAAATACTATTACTGTTAACTTTAATTTATTGAATCAAGTTGAGCAATTTTATTGAAAGTGCTGAGCCCATTCCTTTAATTGTTGCGACAGGATGCATACTCATTAAAAATGTATAAACTGTTAAGGTAAAAAAATTCTATTAAAGATTCTGATTTGATTAACTATCAAATAATTAAGAATCCAAAATGTAATTTTAGAAAGATGAGAATTCGAAAACATTGACAACATCATTGAGAACGACATTTTCTTCGGCGGACAATAGTTTATTCCAAATACCTTAAAAACAGTTTCAGGTCCAAGGTCTTGAAGGTATTTTTAATAATCTTCAAGTGTTCTATTGCGTGAAACCATTGGTAACTTTTCTTCTTACTTCAATCCTCATGATTTTTACTTCAGAACTTATGACTTGACTATTTTAAAGATTTTATGAATGAACCATTGTTCTTCGGACAGGCATTCGTTTGTTGTAAGCAATTTGGTTGAATTGTGTGTCTGAATTGTTTTTGGCAACACGAGTACAGGAACATAAACTCTATTTCTGCTTTACAAAATGGCGACAAGTTTTAAGCCATTACTGACTCTAATCTTTCTTTTGAAAGATCTGACCGGGCCATTACTGGCATTTTTCAGTTATTATTATGTGTGTTACGTAAAGACTCATCTGCAAAACCACATAGGAAATTACGTATTTGTTTTTGTTTCACATTTTCTGTGTGATATACAGAATCATTTATCTACATTATGCAAGATTTTTCAAAACTCCAAAATTGATCTTAACAGCATCTTGCCACCATTGTTGGCTACAGCCACTGAAACTATCGAGCAATTGACTGAATCTTTTGAAGGCTATCACTGGCAAGAATTTTTTAACTTTATTTAAAGGCTACTCGCTCGGTTTAATTGTGCCTCAAGACAAAAAGCTGAAGATGCTTGCAGATGCTTTAGCAGAATATTAGTGGGGCAATTGAAATTAAGATTTGAAGGAAACACTGATGCTGTTCTTAAGCAAATATTAACCGAACTCTTTTCTGTTAATTCTCCAGCAAGCGATGCAAAAGAAATAATTCGCATTTTAAAAATTGCATATATTGGAAAGGAGACATAGCTAGTCTTATTATAAAACATGAAACTTCATTTAAATTGCTAACCAAAAAGCCATATTACAGGGCCACAGATATCATGGATTATGTTCAAAATCATTGCGACTTAATTCCTCTTCTAAACAACATAGCAAATATATTACTAACGTTGCCTGTTTCAACAGTTGACTGTGAAAGAGGATTTCCACAGCAATATTTAATCAATACAAAAATAGAAATAAACTGAAAAAGCTATCTTCAATATCTGATGAATATAAACATTAATGACTTGAATTGATAAATTATGATTTTTAAAAGGCTCGTGATATTTGGATGTGGTATCTTATGCTTAAGCAATATTGCAGCAGACATATTAAATATTCATTTACATTTCAATAAGTGTGAAGAAATTTTATTTTTAAGATTTTAGATATTACTTTAAACAACTGAAATGACAACTGTAAATTTCAATTTAAATCCTGATTTATTATGAATAAAAATTGATGATAATTCCAAAACAATGATTCTACAAATTTGGCGATAAAGCAAGTTTCTTGGCAAAAAAAACTTCAATTTTGGCGATTAGACTGGCGAAAGAATTGGAAAATTCAGAGTGACCCCTGGTAAAGGTTTAAATTTATTGTCCAAAACTGTACGTCTGATATTGCAGTGCAGCGTATATTCAGAAGAGTACAGAAAAGAACCTCCATGCAAACAGAATATTTTGCGCTAGTCTCAGTGCTTTAAGAACCCTTTTCCAGCTTTGTCGCCACTTTGTAAAGGTACTGCACTCGTGAGTTTACGGTTGATTTCATGTATCAATTGTATTTATAAAAGTGTAACACTTTGGAAGACACAATGTTTAATATTTATACAATATTTAATTTATAGTAGCTTAAAGCACAATTTTTAATAGAATATGCTTATTTTCCAAAAAAATAATGATTTTTAAGTTATGATCATTTTAATTAGATTAATACGAAGGTTGCATGAAAAATAAGTTCGCCAAGAAACTCGCTTGCGACTTAATGGGAATATTCCTTAGAATTTGAACTTGAATTACTTACATTCATTTTTCAACATACTGTCAGAATGCTGAATACATTTATGCCAATTTTAGCAAAGATAGCTTACAAGGTAGTAGTAACTCCCTCGATGGTATTTAATATCATAATGTGTTCAGTCATGCCTTTCAGTAAATGTGTTCATTTTTTTCCATATGATAAAACGTGTGCTTTAAAGAAATGTTCAAAATTTTTAACCAATGCCAAAATGTTGTTTATTACACATAGCTGAAGTTTGGCAGACCAGAACGTTATCTGTGGCGTTTCTCGTTTACGAAAGAGTATTTCACGAAATAAACAGATTTTACTAATAAATACAGACTCGATGAAAAAAAAAAGTATACATATTTTTAACGGATGCCATCCGTGTCGTTTACTGTCAAACAAGGAATCTACGGGACTGTTCAGTTTTTCTATCAACAAGGCAGCACCCCAGCATATGTGACCGACACCGTAAGAGCTTACTTGGATGAGAATTTTCCAAGACATTTTTCTCCATGTACTTCTCATTTAACTCTAATTATGAAACTAATGGTAATCACTTTGTATATAAAGGTAACTCAAAGGTAACTTGTATTTATCTCGTGATGTCTGGATAAGTTTAGCATCAAAATGTTCACACATATTTTACTTTTACTCAAATGTGTCGACATTTCTTTCGGCGAACTCTGTATTTTGAAATTTTATTTCCCTATTGTGTAACCTGAGCAGACTAGGTCCGTGAGTCAGAATTTCTAGACAGAGTTCTCAGTTAAATAAAATATAGAAATAACATTCGAGTTTGAAATCGATCGACCCTGTCATAAATGCCAGTCAAAAATTATTAATTCATCGTCGATCCGTTTTGTGTCGACGTCAATTCTTTTGTGTGTGAATGGAAACATTTCAAAAAGTCACCCAACGTTTCTCTGGAAAATAGAAGCGAATTCAGCGCTCTTCCTACACCGATGGACTGATATAAAATCGAAAATTCAGCGCATCGTAACACACACTCGCTGAACACAAGAAACCAAACCTGAAAAAAGCATTTACCGATTATTTTCACCCGAATAATGTTTGAGATGCACAAGCTTTATATTAACATTAGTACTGTCAAGTGCAATTTACGCTTTTCAAGCAGCCATTCGCTATTATTTTAATCTTTGAGGACTGATTAATATAATCGTTAATATTTGATTATGTTGAATAGCTGGATGATTTATTTGTGCGGAGCTAATTTTGTCAACATTTAAATATTAACCTTCTGGCCATTCAATTCGATATGTTGATCGGGTCAGTTAAGCTTTATATTTGAATGGCCTATGGATCTTCACTAATGTGTTGTTAAATCGGACCACTTTAGGTAGACCAGGATTTAGGTAGAAATTATGATTCCAATACGCTAAGATTTTGAAGTTGGCTAACAAGATGAAGAGGAGAGGCAACTTATTAGGAGACTTGTATGGTTGACTGGATCTGAAATTTTGAATTATTTTTAAATTGTATTTACTTCAGTTGCATCAAAAATCTATTCCACACCTACATTTCCATTGCATCCATAGAGGTGGGATAGTTTACAAATGAAGGAAAAGCCTCTTACCACAAAAGAACATCCAGCCTTCCATATCTCGTCTTTCCATACCTCGGATGTTCTGTTGTCGTAAGAGGCTTTTCTTTCATATACAGGAAGTTCCACGCCATAGATCCTTATTATTTCATGTGGAATATTGTTTTATGGATTCTTCATTTACTGGATTCGTGTTCATGCTTGTGCTGAGCCAACTTGTTTCAGTAGCCGGAACTATGAAGTCGGCAACTTGCCTTGTCATTTTGGACAGGTCTCCACTGCAAAGTTAGTAACAGCAATTTGGGATGGACAACTCCCCTGTTCCAATATGATAATGCTCCTTGTCACAAAGCAAACTTATGCAGGAAAGATTTGATAAATTTTGATAATTTTTGAAAATGTATGGATTTTAAAAGAGGTATCTATTAAGATAAAATAAAGGAACAAAGAAACCATTTCCACAACTTTATGTTCGTTACAAATTTGTAGACATCCATTTTTGAGCTTGAAAAATCTCCAAAGGTGAAAGTGAAAATGATGGACCCGATTTCAGAAGTTTACTCTGTGAATCTAATGAACATATGGTATTCTGAGACGTGTACTACGAAAGGTAAACGTTCAAAATTTACTTCAAACACATCACATCACTAATGCCGTTGAACACTAATCACAGATTTGTTTACATGATTGTCAAGCGCACACAACGATCTCTGTTCTCCAGTCAACGCCATTTTCTTTAATCGCTCGCTACTGACCCTTAGCGGTAGAAAGTGAAAACACTGCGTGGAAACTAAACTGTGAAAGTTAATCTTTCGAAGCACATGTCTCACATTACGATACGTTCATTAGATATCACAGAATCAATGTCTGAAATCGTGTCCATCATTTTGACTTGCACTGTACTGCACCATCTGATTACCAAATCTCTGCAGCAGTTCTTAGTGGGGGGAAATTCCAAAATGCAACGATCTTTCATGTCGTATTAAAGCAAATTCGGAGATGATTAAATATCTCATCTACAATATATTTCACACCAACATCGATGCACTTTTGCATTAATTTCCAGTATTTAGGGTGGCACGCCACCTTTACGGAAACCTGCCTGTAGTTCCTCAGTGTTTGTGAATATTCGACATCGGGGTCTCACATTACACTTTGCTTTGACGGTTGTGCCTTCCGGAAGCCAGTCCATAAATAAAAAAACCTGGGAGGTCACAAGAGATGGTGATCATTTGCTTTCCCGTAGATGGAGCAGCGTGAAATTTCTTGGGCCCGGGACTTCCTGGATGTTTTCACTGCATCGATTGGCATATCTATTTTGGTGTACATAGTGATACCATGAATCGTCTGCAGTCACGAGCTTGTCCAAAAAACTGTGGAGTTTCCTATGATATTCACCTTCCATTTTGTCCACATACCTTCCTCACTTAATGAACAGACGCCGAGCATACAAAATGGCAGTTTGCGCCTCTTGTATTATCCGGTGCTTTAACTCGCTATCGAGTTCCTCAATATATGAGTTGCGACAACTATTTACATGGCCGCCCAGAATGTAACTACAAGGATGAATGACTACAAATGATAACTACAACATGGCGCCAGAATCAGCACTCGAGATGTGCCAACCATATACTGAGGAACTCTAACTCAATGTGGACTACATCTGCCATCCAGGGAGTATATGGGTACTAGCATCAGTCGATCTCCCAACGAGAGGCCATACACGCCATTGTTCAGTATCCGCACAGTAGCGCCATTGTAAATTATTTCCGAAGATCCTCGTGTACAGGATGTATATACATATGTAACAAATGTGGGGGGGGGGGTGAGATTCACAGATGTCACTTGTTTTCATTCACATCATCAGCATGTGTTAGACAGGAGAGTTGATTCAGTTTGTTGATCTGCACTTCTATCATGTGTTTGTTTTGGGGCGGGGGGATACAATCAGAGTGTGGTGTGCGTTACTCCGGTTAACGACATCAACAATCTGGAAGAGCCTATCAATAATGCCTTTGTAGATTGTGACAGGACGCAGGTATATTCGACGGCTTCGCCAGTCAATGTTGAGACGTTGTCACGCATGCATTGCTGCTCATGACGGAGACTTGAAACATCTCCTGCGATGTGGTCAGTGTGCATCCTGTAACGTTGTCGCATGCAACTCGGTAACAACGCATTGAAGGACTTTGTTCACAGGGGCATTTTTTTTCTTGTTTTGAAACCAGGAATCTCCTCTCCAACTATTGTTACAAATGTATAGATGCACCCTGTACAGCGTGTATTCCAATTATTTTAATTAATTTTCACTTCTATTCATTGATGTTATTTGCATTTATCACACGAAGCTCTTAATAGGACGTTGATCCGTAAAAGAACACTGCAAATCGTTGTTTTATCCAGTACGAGATGTTTTCTTTTGATTAAGCGTTTATTGTTTACTCGAATTAACTTTTTTTTAGAATTTAATTGAACACAAGCTTTCAAAATTTTTTTCTCTTTTCTTAAAACAACAGCAAGAAACAGACCGAAATTAATTAAGTTGCGGACGCTGAGAATGGACCTTCGCTTCTCCTTTAATTGCTTAACAACAATAAAGTTTCTGAAACATTGTTTTGAAAATAAACTCAATTTGGAAGAGTCAACAAAATAAGGGATGTAAAAGTCCCAATTTTTTTATGTGTTTTCTTGAGGATTTCTAATTTTTTTTTAATTTTAATTTTGTTTTCCTTGTAGTTTTTTTCCTCTCATAGCTTTCATTCCAGGCTCTTCTTCCGTTTAATATTCTTTTCATTCGCCGAGGAGTCTTCTTTTCCTTCTGCATTCTTCCTTTGTCTACTTTTTTTTTCCTCCTCCTTATTCTCTATCTTCCGCATGTCCTATTATTCTCAAACCCAATCTTCCATTGAAGTATAACGCTTATTCCAGCATATACAACTGCTTCAGCTTTTTTTCCGCTGCTCAGCTCTTAATCTTTCTGCCATTTTTTTTTTTTTTTTTTTGCGATCCTTATTGAATAGCAACACTTTTCTTTTCAAATGCCACTTGTTTTCTAACATCAACGTAACGCTGGTAAGAAGGAAGAGGAAGAAGAACAATTTGACGCGTGATTTCGGGAGGCGAATCTGTGCAGGCGGCGCCTAAATCTGAGGTTTTTGTGTCCTCGACAAATGGATGCCCACCTCATCTTGCGCAGAGCTAAAACGAGCCCATTCAACATCCCCCGCCTTCATCTACTGGAATAAGAGAACGGAAATACGCGTCCATATTTTGTAAGGGGATTCGGTCTATTACAGAAACGAGAAAGGAATTTATTCTTGTTACATCTCGTAGCTACGCAAGATCTATTTTCGTGCTGGTCTAAAGGTTGGTTCTGCTCACAATTAAAATTGCATTCGTTTGACTAATGGGTTGTAAAAATTGCTTACTTTGTCGAGTTTCACTTCTCCCATCAACATGATTAGTTATTTACAGTTAAAGAGGTTCGCTTTGAAGAGGCTATCCTATAACATTTTGTTAAAATTCTATATCCTGTATAAAGATTGTTATATTTATTAACTCCAATGTGTTGAAGAATAGTTCGCTGGGTACTAAGAAATCTTGTTCTTGCTGTTGCTTTAAGCCTAATATCAGCGGAATCTATGAGAACAGACATTTATATTGGCATACCAAACTGGGCATAAGTAACGCACGTTAGTTTTTGGCCGAACGAAGGTGGTCTGTGGGTTTGTTTCCCAAACTCAAACTTTTTTCACGAAATTAGACTTTAAATGTCATGATTCAAAAATACATTTTAAAATTGTGAAAAAAATGTCCATCTGTGCTTATGTGACCAATTTTTTGCAGCTAACTCTTCCGAAACGACAAAAGATTAATTGTAATGGAGGAATGGTACATTCGCACAGGCCTACCACCAGGTCATGAAACGGATTCAAAAAGGAATTTTTTTTCCTGTTGGGGGAGGGGGGGGGGGCATGGAGATCCTTAAAGCCTTAATTACTCTAAAATGGGTCTTTGCAGCTAAACAATTTCTTTTTAAATAGGGTTTGTTTCAATGAAAGGAGGCCTTTCATGTCGTTTTTATTGCGTTTGAGTAGATAAAAATGAATGCTTCTGCCATTTCTTCATTTTTAGAAAAAAATTAATTTCTCTAAAAAGGTTTAACCCATTTCCATGAAAAATACGTCAATGCAGAGTTTAAGGCTCCCTCTAAGTACGAATTGTTTTTTTATAATAAAAAAATTGTCGGGGGATGGTCTTAAGGAGTAGGGATCGTTAATAACTCCAAAACGGCTCATCAGAGTCAAACAGTTCATTTAGAAAAAAAATTCGCCTTAACGAGAGGAGTCCGTACATGTCGAGTTTGAGTTTTTTTCGTTGGTTTGAACGCTTCTCTAAAAAACGCTTACCCAAGGCACAATTAAATATAGCCTCTAAGTACGTGTGATTTTTATTCGGTTCTGCTATTTGCCGTTTCGGAAGAGATGGCTGCACAATATTGGTTGATGACCATTTCAAGAATTGTGTAGCTTGCCATCCTGAAAATGTTCTACCATGTGTATGCTGACACATGCCTTTTATTTTCTTTTCCTCATGAAAGTGAATATTAATATGGTAATTTATGGTAATTTCTTGATTTGCATGTTGAACATTCAAATGTCTTTGTGAAGTGCATAGGGAGGAAACTAATAAATTCAACATGTGATTGTTCGTGATCCGTTCGGAATTCCATGCCGAATAAGTCTTCAATTGGAATTTTTCGTGTATCTCTTGTAGTTTTTACGATAGGATTTGAATGTGGGCTAATTTGCATATTTGGGGTGACGAAAAGTGCACCATGGGATAGGTCACCCACAGCTTCCTGTTCATTGGATTCATCAAAATTGATATATATGCTTCGGTTACTAAAGTAAAAGTGGGGTGCTCTTTTTTGTACATGTATCACTCCAGTTTAACAAAATAAAATCTCCCAATTACCATTTTATATCGAGCCCGCGCCTGAAGTCGAGCGGCTAAGCTACCCAGCAGTACTGCCCTGTATATATATTGAAAACATCCTGTACATACCTACATTAGGAAATTTTTTTTTCAAAATTTCAAGATATCTTTTCGAATCATGAGTTTTTAATCTGAAACGAACACATGTCTTAGTGAGTGGTAGGCCAATAATACAATATAACCCGGTTAACACGAATAGTCAGGGTACCAGACAGTATATCCGGAATTCGTGTTAAGCGATTTTTGAATTACTCCCGAATTCAACTTCCGGTTTCGAAAGCAAAATGTTTAAAAAACACGGACACGAGAATGGTTTGCCTCTGATGAGTCATTTTGGATATATGATCTCCCCAACCCCCAGGACCTAACAGAAAAAAAAAATATTTTTTTTTTCATTTCAAAAAATTAATACATAATAGAAGATCACTTAAACTGTGTCTTACCGTATATTTTATGAAATTTGGTTAAGGCTTTTAAGAGATTTTAATTTTTTTTCTAAAAAAAAATGGCTATAGCACTTATGCCAGCGAACAAAAGTAAATAAACACGGCATGTACGGACTCTTCTCATTTAGACTAATATTTTATTGTGAAGAAACTGTTTGGCTGTGATGAGCAATTTAGGAGTTAATGTTTTTACGGGATATCTATGGAAGTGTACCGTTCTGCGATTAGATATGCACGATAAATGGTGAAGATCTTTACCATATGTACCAAACAACAGACTGTGATTGAATCCTTTTCAAATTGAAGGAGTGCGTGTCCAAGATACACAGGGAATTGCAAGATGTGAATATGGCTCCAAGTTGAAGATAAGAGGCCTTCCAGTTTTTGAAATCTTGGCTCAAGCAAGACAGGCATCTCAAAATTAACCTCTTTATCAAGCTCTAAAGATCTTTGGTTCCCTATTGTTAAGTACTCTTATGCAGCACTTCTACGTAAATGCAGAGGTCTGGGGTTACGCTCGTCATCTCCGAATTTACATTAATACGCCATGAATGATCGTTGCATTTTTAAATTTTCCCCTACTAAAAACTGCTGCAGAGATTTACTGATCAGAGGTGTAGTATTAGGGGGAATAAAGTTAATGAACAGAATTCCCAGTTTTTATCGAGTTTCAAAATTAATTAATGGATGTGTGTGGATTTAGAATTTTTCTTTATACACACTATTTTTCGCATATTCTCATCAACTTGAAAGCACTCAAGGACAGCGTGAAGTGCATGAGTATCTTTCCTGTTCTTGTCCTCTTCAAACCTAGTCTCCGCGCAGTGCCCCAGGAAAGGATGAAAATCAGACTAGGGCTTTATTTATTTATTAAGAAAAATTAAGCGTACAAAGAAATATACAAATTACAATGGAGAATAAAAATTTAAAAACTTGATTATTTGAGATGGCGGCTCGGAAAACAGAGTACCACCCACAAATGTCTTAAAGATCCTATAACCTACCAGGCAGTTTAAAATGTTTAGAATCTTTTGGAATAGGTTTACGTTTTACCTCGCTGTTTGATTGGTTTACGTTCTGTGCTGTTTTTGTTTTGTGTTTCGTTTTGTTTTGCTTCGTTGTTTCTCGTCTGACAATCGTCAGTCTTATTTTGTTTTGCCCAATGTGGAGGACCTATAGGGTTGGTCAAGCTTCTTGCCTACCTCAGTGTATTTTCTTTGGCATTTACTCTGGATAGATGAGCTTAGTGAAAGCACTACTTTCATCCCATCTGAACAAATGTTCACTGTTCGATTGGGAATAGGGTCTCAGAAAAATCCAGGCAATCGTACAGGCATAAGGACAGCAAATACCGTATTCATGAGGTTTGTAATATATTGGCTGGTGGGTGTAAGAGTCCACTTTAAGAAATAAAAAAATTTAACTGCAGCTCCCTAAATAATAGGAAATGATTAAAAATTTCTCGTTCTTTTTACTGTAAAATTTTACATTTTTTCACCGAGTCTGGAAAGCAGTGAACCCCCTGCTCCGTGAAGTTTTTCTTTCATAGAATAGAGACCGAAATTGCAAACATTTTTATTCAAAACCGGAAGTTTTCTTTCACTTTAAATTCAATGTTTGATTCTCCTTCAAAGTCTGTACACAAAAAATTATTCGCGGTGATTATGATCCAAGAATGGCCTTGCATAATTCAGAGAAGCTCGTTATTTGTATTTTAAGAGTTAGAGAGAGAAAGCAAATCCATTAAGTCTGCAAATTTGCCTTTCTGCTTGGTGTATTCGACAGTAGCATAGAAAACCCATGGGGTTGTGCTTGGAGGATCTTTTTCTCTTGAACAGCTTTTCTGATTAATCAAGCAGTGAAGATGAACTCGTTTTTTTTTTTTAGTATAAGAGGGTAAGTCAATATTAAGGTCGCAAAACTGGATAGAGAAAACAGTACTCGGAGTAAATGCTAAAGTTTATTTCATTTTTCAGTGTAATCGTTCTATACATTTATATGCTTATTCACAGGGCTTTACAAGTTCATAAAGAAAAGTCTAGTTGACCTCTTGGGCTACGGCTGCATCATCTACGCGACCTTTGATTTTTTCATGGGCATTATCACATGGAAATCACTGGGGGCAAAGTCTGAATTGAGACCATTTGTTCTACATGTAGTACTGTGGTATAGAATGCAAATCTACGAGACAACCAGCCTTCTCGAATTGTTCTTCTCGAATACACTGACCGCTGTTGATTAACCGTGGGCTGCAAGGAATAGAGCCTGGTCTTTACTATCTACATATGCTGCTATCAGACGGAGAAACAATTTTACATTATTATTTAAACGAGAGAGGTCAATGCGTACTAGTGTTTCGAGGGACTCCGTTCCAGAGAGGAAGTAGATTAGGTACCGTTTTCACAAATCTGTTTAGTTTTGCGATTTCAGTCTCAAATCTGTATTGCAAAGTTTGCGATTTTTGTACTGACTTACTTATATTGAAATATTCTAATATCATTAACCATTATCGAAGACCATAATTCCCTGAATTTTCAAGCTGCCAAACGAACTCGAGGTCCTTTGCCATTGACGGGCGCAGCTCATTTGCATGGAAAGCCACGAAGAAATTGATATCTCAAAAATGAACTCAACCGGAAGTGCACAAACCAATCAAATTACTCCGTCGATTGGTTTAGGACGATGAGTGTTCGCTTGGCAATGCTCACGTGATTTGGTTATTTGGGATTAAGTTTTGGGAATTTTTAATCCGTTTCCCATTGGCTTCAGTTGACTGAGTCTTTAGCATTCATAAAGCGCATTACTTCCAGTTGTTTGCATGTACAAGACGGTCCCAGATTTTGAATGCTTCGTTCTCGACTACCCTGGGCTCCTCATTGAAATATTCATTCGGAACCTATTAAAAGTTTACAAATCAAATCTCGATACATCATCCATAGAAAGCATTAATGGATAAGTACACAGGGAATGAAGTAGATTACATACTACTGAATAGTCCAAAGTTCATAAGTCGCATTTTGGCAGACTATGGCTCTTAAGCAGATTAATTTCTTTGGGAAAAAAAGTATGTAATTGATAATGTAATAAGTTAGTACATAAGTGTAGTATTCGGTAACGATACTGTCTGCAACATACTTTCCTCACCGCATCATACTGGCGGAAGAACATCTGCCGTAAAAACACGTGCTTATTGCGAAAAGTTAGTTTCACTAGCCAACAACGTCGCGGAATATGTTGACAAATATTAGCAAATTTTAACTACCAACAATTAGTTTAACAGGACTGGAAATGTCGAAGATTTGCCCAGGCGTGTTTAAAGAAGATCCATACCATCCATGCCTAGACCTATACTGGAGAAGAACCAGATCTTGCTCGGAAAGTGATCAGGATTGATGACATCAACTTTAACCTCTTTGAATCTGTCAATCGTTACAGTTGCATTATTGGCGATCAGTCGACTTATAACAATTAATTACGATCATCAAACCCGAAGATTAATAGTTTTCACTGCAGTTGCATATTGTGGAAAGTGGAATCGACGCTGATAACGTATCTGGATCATTCTAGAAAATGTGCACCTATATTTGATAGTAACATATGATTTACAGTATGATGGCTTTCCGCCGCAAAATTCGAGACTGGCTGGATGAATAGTTCTCTAGATTATGGATCGGTCCTCGCGGTTCAGTCGAATGGCCCCCGAGCCTATCGGACTTGTTTCTGTGGGCCATCTGTGTGTGGAATTCAACGCTATTCTTATATATGCATGCTAAGGTTTTGTGAAAATGTATCTCTTCGCCGACTTAGATGGGATGCAAGTCGATCACACCATAGAGAGAGAATCGATTGGACGTTATCAGTTGAAGCTTAGTTTGTACAAATATATTAAGGGACACCCGTGTAATTTCGACCGTCGTGTAAATCGAACCAGCCTTATTTTGCACAATTACACGTTAGATGGCGCCACTCTGCTGATTGAAAAATGATCATAGCCCTTACCTAGAAGCGTATGGTAAACACGGGCTGTGTTGCTTGAGTATTGGTGAAAATATATCAAATTTTCTCTTTTGGTACGGTTTCATTTTACTTTGAGGTAAGATAGTAATCGTGTATGTAAGTGTAGGTGTGTGAGCCGGCATGTATCAGGGATGGGTTAAATAAAAGGGGTCTATGTACTTGAAAATAGGCATGGTTTTAGTTGGATGTTTTGAAAGTTGGTCGCCATTTTTGATTTTAGAATTGTTGGCGTGTTGTGTAATTTGGACCTTGTGTACTTTGTGTAAATTAGACCAAGGTCGATTTACACGCCGAACATTATGACGTTTTTTTGACATATCCAACTTTTTAATTTTATATTTTTGACTTTATATAAGCTTAACCCACACGTTATTTAATTAAGATAAAAGCACATCCCATCTAATACGTTCCTTAGGGTTGCTGATCATTTGTATTTTTCACAGTGCACTAATAAAGACATAAGTTAAAACAAATTTTCTGCTATTATTCGGCCTATCGTTGTAATCGGACCACCTGGTTTAATTTACACTACCCGTTGTGTAATTCGGACCGAATGCAAAAAATTTTAAATTTCATATGAAACCCATATCATTACAGTATTCCATAAAAATAGTGCACCAAAAGATAGCCCGAAATGTCCACTATACACCTACGCTTGAAAATTGGAACTACGTCATTTTGAATAGAAGTTACAGCCCTTTTCCCTTAGGGAGTCCAAATTACACGGGTCTCCCTTAATTTATTTAAAATCTGGAGCAGCGGTGTCCAACCTTTTTTCTGTCTTCTGAGCCAGGTCGTCCAGAAAAAAATTGTCAAAGGCCGCACCGCCCACCAAAATATTTGTCCAGATCAGAAATTTAATAATGACCACGACATAACCTATCGTAATCACAAACAAACAACTTTTTATTCTGTAAATATCAATAAAAAACTCTTTAGCCACAACAAAGAGCTAAAGAGTTTTTTATTGATATTTACATCATAATTATCCACATTAGCTTTCATTATCTAACTTTTTATTCTAATAAATTCTTCAATTTGTTATAATATTCGCATGTTATGCAGAGTGGATATGTTTGGAAAAATTATTTTAGTTATGAAGTGAATTTATGATTTAGTGTTAGGCTGCGTTCATTGCTTTCCTGGATTGGACATCTCTGATCTAGAGGTTTACATAATGCAAACCGTGAACTCTGGATCATCTTGTAAAGGGTATATACATAGGAATGCTATAGTTTGAACAATTTTGTTTTCTCGTAGCGATATGGTATGAACTGCATAAATTTAAATATGCCCGCACGATGTTAGATCGGCCTCGAAGTATGTGAACCAACTTATTTTCCTTTGGCCTTTCAGGTGATTTCTTCTTATGAGAACTTGACCTATCTATTGATGATAGTTAGATGCTATCATCAATGGACCATAATCTCGTGACGTCACACTGCCCAAGCCGCCATATTGCGGGGCAAGCCATGGCTGAGAATGCAGGATTTGCTTGCATTGAGATACAACATTCATGGATATCAACCTATAAATTTGCGTTGTCTAATTATGCAAAACAATTAGATTATCCCTCAAGGACAAGATACATTAAAAAACTTAAACTTGGCGAAGGAATTTATATAAAAGAGTGGATGAACGCAATGAAGGAAATAGTGGATGAACGATTTTTCACTTTGGGCCTATGTAGAGTACGGAGAGTTTACAACTTACCTCATTGAAACTGCGGGAATTTTCATTACTGCAGCAGTATTTAATAAGCATGATTTATTTGCTTGTTTAGCCTTAAAAATTTCCATATTTTCCGAGCTACTATGTTTATTGTTGTCTTTGGATTAGATTAGAATTTCCATGGTTTCATCAATTTTGCTAAACTTACGACCTGTGTGAATAATATGATTAGTAAATTTTGATTATTATTTGTATATTTTATGGAATTAATATGTTCTCTATACGTTAAATTGTCTACCCAAATTGTCACATCTGTTATAGTTTAATTTGTAAATTTCACTATTATCAAAGGCGTTTGAAAATAAAACATCCATGTTGAATACTTAAACAGACTTACAATCTGGCACATGAATACAACAGCTTAAAGACATCTTAAAATAAATTTCACAACAATGTAACTTTAGCGATAGCTTTACATCATCACATTTTATTATCTATATCTATAAAGAAGGATGTTTGTTTGTTTGTGGGTTGGTTTGTTTTTTTGTTTTTTTTTGTTTTTTTTTTTTACAAATCTACAGTTTTATTCCGATCTTGATAAAATTTCGCATACATGACCTTCAAAGCATGAGGAAGGTCACTGTCTACCTCAGATTTCGAAAAAATAATAATTATTGATAAAAAATCGGTATTCATGGTTATGACAGGGCATATTAATGAGAAATATCTCATGACCAACAATGCAAGACAAAGTTTCTGCAACAATAAGTATCAACAATGGTATCAAAACGCAATTCACAACCACTCTGCACGGACCAACAATATATATCTCATGACCAACAATGCAAATAAAAGTTTGTGCAACAATAGGTATCAACAATGGTGTAAGCATGCAATGCAACAACACTATGCAAGGATCAACAATATATGTCTCATGACCAACAATGCAAGGCAAAGTTTGTGCAATATAGAATGCATTGAATTCCTGTTATTCAGGCTTTTTTTAGAAAAGAAAATTCTTAGTACTTAACAATTTCTTGAAAATCTTTAAAAATGATCAGTAACTGGAGATAATGAGTTAGCAGGCTATTGAGAAAGAGTGAAAGATGAAACAGGAAGCACTCCTTTAGCTCCGTGGTGTAATGAGCAAATGGTAAGCAAGTAAATAGAAGAATCGGCGACCGTGAGACTACACAAAGTGATGAATGGCCAATTTTTGCTTTAAGACATCGAAAGAAGAAAGGAAATTGCAACAACATCAAGTGTACATCTAAAGTAAGATTACGTGAGTAAAAAATTATTTAGACTAGAAGGCATCCTTGGAGAGGTCCATCCATTGTGAGCCATTAAAATTTTTTTTTTCGGTAAATCAAGTCCCGGTATATCACCTAGAATGGATTTTTTCAGTGAAGAGGTAAATTCCTGTCTTTCGGATTTTTCTTAGAATAGATAGTCCCTTCGCTCTATATTGTAGTGATTGAGTTATTATTTAACCAATTTGGAGGTTTAATTTAGCTTTTTGAGGTTGTTCTGTTTACCTACAAGCGTTATTATCCCGGGCAACGCCGGGTCCTCTGCTAGTTGAATATCTCTGAAAAATTCTTGATTCTTGAAAATGATGAAAAATCGAAATAATTGTCGAGTAGAATATTTTATTTAACGAACTTCTTATCGCAAATATTTGTTAAAATATATTACATAACAGTACAAGAAATCTCCTGAAGAAATTCTTGAATTTACCCTTAACAAAAATGCTGTTCACATAGAAAAGAATATTGGGTTGGTTTCCAATCTTTTCTATTCACGGCGTTTATCAATTTTGTATGGCGATCAGAAAGGGCTGGAAACTGGTGGAAAGAAAACTCAGAATTTTTTTTTTGGCCCGATTGTAACAATGCACCGTACGTACGTTCTCACCATTATTAAATTGGTGTAATTATTAAATCGAAAACACGGTTTAAAACATAAAACTTTGGTAAAACCATAGAAATCTTAACACATTTTAATGCTATCAAGATGGCTTTTTGCCCCGCACACATTGCGCCCTCTGTCCACGGTTTTCAGAAACAGGCGTTTGTTATTGTTTACTGATTACGCTCTATTGATCTGTTTGTTTTGCGACATCAGATTGTTGTAGCCATTTAGACAACATATTGAGACGTGTGTAGGAGGAAATGAGCTACCGTGTGCATGTTATCAGTAGTTAAGCATTTGTATCGCAAGTTTCTTAAACTGAACAGTTCTCTATCATCCAATGTAAATTTGTTCCTACCGCTACGTGAAAGAAAAATCTGCTGTGGGCACCATATGACTTCCTTGACGCCTATTAAATTACATATGCACATATTTGGCCCAGTCGATTGCAATCAAAAGGGAAGGTGCACAACTAGATGTTACAACAGTCCTAAATACAAAATTCCAACATCCTATGGCTAATCTTCTTTTGAGTTATGCAAGATACATACGTACGTACAAACGTCACGCCAAAATTAGTCAAAATGGATTCAGGGATGGTCATAATGGATATTTCCGTTGAAATCTGAAAAGCGAAATTATTCGCGATTACAATACTTCCTTTACTTCCGTGTTCAAACTGCAATGTCCTTTGTGTGCACTCTTTACTAGTGCTCGTCTGCATGCTCAAGCTTTGCTTTTCGGAACATCATTAATAAGCTTTTTGTTGGTTTAGTTCTAACATTTGTAATTTGCTCTTTGTTTATATCGGAGCTTTGGCTTTTGGCTGCGCAGGACGTCAACTCCAACTTCGATTCTCTCAGGCGGAGCTTTCGTACAGTTCATTCTAAGGTCTATAAAATCAATGAAATAACACGCAAGTAAAACATCATAATACCGTAATGCGCCCACGCTTTATTTACTGTGGAGTTCGGGTGGTCGGCTGTTGGGTTTCGGTGTCGACTGTGTTTTCGGATCCGTATGACGAAGGCAATCTGATTAAGGTTTGTGGTTCTGCGCTGCGTTATGATTGATCTGGGGCGACATGTTAAGTAATCATTGGAGCAGTTGGCCAGAGAAATTGCGGATAATTAATTTACCATGGCACCGGGATAGAAATTGCCGGCAGCACTAAATTTCACGCTCGGAAAGAGGGCAATGAATGACAGGAATCGTGAACGAGGAGGAGCAGGAGAAAAAATTATTTCGGAGGAATTGAATGCGACCGACATAATTACGAGTTCCTTTGAACTCGTTTAATTCCCTTAAACTTGTTATTAGTCACGGTGCAATGGCTGAGTACTCGACCTCAATAGCCCTTTGGGTTCCTCAGACTTAATTATTCACTGTATCTGAATAGTTTATTTCTTTTATCATTCGTTTTAATGGAGCTTTAAGTAGCACTAGCACTGAGGATGTCTGTTATTAAAGTATAATATGAACGAGGAGGGGGGGGGGCGTTGATTTATTGCTCACGTGATTTATTACCAATGTGATCACTTCAGCGTCCATTGACTTTATTTTTTAAATTGGAATTATCGAGACAGACTCCATTGATGTCATCTCTTCCATGACATTGAAGGTTTACATTGAATGTCGATTGTTCTCCACCGAATACATATGACTCCACTTTCGATGCGTTTGAGTTGAAAATTACAATGGGCCATAAAGTTCATTATATGCCAGTTAACTGGAAAATTGATTTATTTGCTGTTAACTTTGATGATACCTGCTGTATGGAGTACTACGGGAATGCAGATAGTAAATGTTCTTTGAGCTTATAGTGATAAGAATATTGCACGATGTTTGCTTAATGGAGATATTGTGTATGAGGAATTAAATTAGAATGTATGTACGTGGAACGGATAAACCTGCATACAAGGGAGAGTAGGGCAAAGTGGATCACTTAATTCTAGGTGAAGATTAAACCTACGCAATTTGAGTTACAATTGTAGTTTTCTCATATTCACACACATCCAATACCTCCAAGCAATGGGAACAATAATCTGAAGCAATCACAGTTATATACTCCAGCATTTTTTAATACTATCTGTTTACAAATATTAATGGGGCAGAGTGGATCAGTGGACGGAGGCAAACTGGATCATACACACAGAATAACCTAGGTGGTACAGTGATCACAGACAAACTCAAGTTGTCCTTCATACGCTTGAGTTGACACCAAACATAAAATTTGTTTTCACTCTTAATTTAATAGAAAACAATATGTAAGAAATATGAAAACAATACACATAAATACTCTTGCCTTGAGTCAAATTATCATGCAAAAATAAACAAATGTATGCAATTACTTTCTGCATAAAAAAACGTTTCTGTATAGGGTATACAAAATACATGCAAAATAATTATGTTGATATTATTTTGAATATTAAATTTCGAATCAATAAAATGATTTATGCAAATCAACATATGTGTTAAGAAAGAATAAAAGATTGCCATGGTGTTGATTTGATTGAATTCTGTAAAATGGCTCCTGTTAAGGAATTATCAAGTGTTCAAAGAATGGCTGTTGTGAAAGACTATGAAAGATTGTAGTCATTCAGAAAAGTGGCTCGTTTACATAATATTTCTCATAAAGGTGTGAGGCGAGTGGTGGAAAAATACAAAGAAACAAATTCAACCCAAAACAAGGAAGGTCGTGGAAGAAAGCGGATGACAAGTGAGAAGGAAGATAGAAAAATAAGGCAGCAAGCTATAAAAAATCCACGGATAACA
>JAHWFO010018671.1:2280575-2311179 GCA_023313115.1 Rhysida immarginata | reverse complement strand
GGGGGGGGGGGCGTTGATTTATTGCTCACGTGATTTATTACCAATGTGATCACTTCAGCGTCCATTGACTTTATTTTTTAAATTGGAATTATCGAGACAGACTCCATTGATGTCATCTCTTCCATGACATTGAAGGTTTACATTGAATGTCGATTGTTCTCCACCGAATACATATGACTCCACTTTCGATGCGTTTGAGTTGAAAATTACAATGGGCCATAAAGTTCATTATATGCCAGTTAACTGGAAAATTGATTTATTTGCTGTTAACTTTGATGATACCTGCTGTATGGAGTACTACGGGAATGCAGATAGTAAATGTTCTTTGAGCTTATAGTGATAAGAATATTGCACGATGTTTGCTTAATGGAGATATTGTGTATGAGGAATTAAATTAGAATGTATGTACGTGGAACGGATAAACCTGCATACAAGGGAGAGTAGGGCAAAGTGGATCACTTAATTCTAGGTGAAGATTAAACCTACGCAATTTGAGTTACAATTGTAGTTTTCTCATATTCACACACATCCAATACCTCCAAGCAATGGGAACAATAATCTGAAGCAATCACAGTTATATACTCCAGCATTTTTTAATACTATCTGTTTACAAATATTAATGGGGCAGAGTGGATCAGTGGACGGAGGCAAACTGGATCATACACACAGAATAACCTAGGTGGTACAGTGATCACAGACAAACTCAAGTTGTCCTTCATACGCTTGAGTTGACACCAAACATAAAATTTGTTTTCACTCTTAATTTAATAGAAAACAATATGTAAGAAATATGAAAACAATACACATAAATACTCTTGCCTTGAGTCAAATTATCATGCAAAAATAAACAAATGTATGCAATTACTTTCTGCATAAAAAAACGTTTCTGTATAGGGTATACAAAATACATGCAAAATAATTATGTTGATATTATTTTGAATATTAAATTTCGAATCAATAAAATGATTTATGCAAATCAACATATGTGTTAAGAAAGAATAAAAGATTGCCATGGTGTTGATTTGATTGAATTCTGTAAAATGGCTCCTGTTAAGGAATTATCAAGTGTTCAAAGAATGGCTGTTGTGAAAGACTATGAAAGATTGTAGTCATTCAGAAAAGTGGCTCGTTTACATAATATTTCTCATAAAGGTGTGAGGCGAGTGGTGGAAAAATACAAAGAAACAAATTCAACCCAAAACAAGGAAGGTCGTGGAAGAAAGCGGATGACAAGTGAGAAGGAAGATAGAAAAATAAGGCAGCAAGCTATAAAAAATCCACGGATAACAGCTGCAGAACTAAAGAAAGAGGTGTTTGGTGATGGTAAGAATACTCCATCAACTCAAACTATTCGAAACAGAATACATGAATCTGGATTGAGAGGACGAATTGCCAAAAAGAAACCAAGATTGATCATGAAGCAAATGAAAAATAGGTTGGAGTTTGCCAAAAAGTACATAAGAGAACCAATGGAGTTCTGGAAAAACGTTATCTGGTCAGATGAATCAAAATTTGAACTATTTGGCCAAAAAAGATGTTATGTGTGGAGACTAAATGGAACAGCACTAAAGAGTAGATATCTGAAGCCCACTGTTAAGCATGGAGGAGGTTCAGTGATGATATGGGATTGCTTCTCCTTCCATGGGACTGGAAATTTACATCTGATAACTTCTACAATGAATGCAGTTCAATACACAGGTATCCTGGAGAAGAATTTAATACAATCTGCCACAAAGATGTCCCTGAGACGGCAGTTTGTATTCCAAAGAGACAACGATCCCAAGCACACCTCCAAACTTGCCACCGAGTACTTGACAAAAAGGAAGAGCAGAGTGCTTGATTGGCCAGGAAGTTCACCAGATTTAAACCCCATTGGATTTCCTTGATCAAAAGATTCCGAATGATAAAAAATAAACAAACATTCATTTTCATCTGCCTTGATGGATGTGTGGGAAAATATCCCTAAGTCTTTTTTCGAAAAATTAGTTGAAAGTATTCCAAAGCGTTTACAAGATGTTATTGATGCTAAGGGTGGTCACACACGTTATTAATGCCATGTGGAACCTTATTTTTAATTTTGTATCAGATGTTTATCAACATGTCAACATAATTATTTTGCATGTATTTTGTATACCCTATACAGAAACATTTTTTTATGCAGAATGTAATTGCATAAATTTGTTTATTTTTATATGATAATTTGACTCAAGGCAAGAGTATTTATGTGTATTTTTTTCATATTTCTTACATATTGTTTTCTATTAAATTGAGAGTGAAAACAAATTTTATGCTTGGTGTCAATTTAATTTTTTTATCCAGTGTAGGATGCCAATGACGCCGGAGCTTTTGAAAGTTCGAGTTTCTTCACTCGTTGGGAGTTCCTGGCGGTAAATGGGTTCTAAGATGTTAGCCTGATAGTATGCCGCATTATTTTTACGTTCTTTTTAATCCTTCGAATCTGTAACTTGTCTTTGTGACAGTATCCGGTGACTATCATAAAATCTCGTGGAAAACTTTCACGACATTGAAGGCCCCAATCATAACGTCGTTTTCCATCCTTAGGACGATAAAACATTGCACTAGGTTTGTTTGTATCGCACGGATAGACCCATGCTTCATCCAAAGTAACAACAAACCGTCATTTATCACTTGCTAAATAGCTTCCTGCAATTGGCCTTTCTCTCGGCTACCTGATACGGACGTAACCTGAGAACTTTTGGCTTCAAACGCTTTACAAGCTGCAAATTCTGGAAGATTATGCGACTTACTGTTGCGTGGTAGACTCCTGCATGTCGTACCATTGCCCTCTGTGTTGCAGGGTTTTCCATTAGCACGTGATCCTTCACCTTCTTCACCGCTTCGAACCATGGATGGCTTATGGAAAGCAGTAAAGAAGGTATGGTCAGGAATACCCGACAGTACTCTGCAATCAAGCCTGCTACAGTGGAAACTCCGGTTCCCAGCTGTAGTGCTTTCAAATCGAGCTACGTCGATCATGGAAACAAGGTCTCCTGAATTAGGCTAGCCCCTGAATGTATGTGAATAAACCTCTGACATGTTGCCAAATATAAGGTTATTTAAATTTAAATACTAGCGAACTTTTCACTTAACCTGGTATCAAGTGGATATTGTGAATAAGAGAAAATTGTCTTCTTTTTATGAGTCTCTCTTCATAGGTTATGACGAAGTATCATAGCTATCATTTAATTGTAAAATTGTATAATTCTTTAGTTCAGAAATGATTAAATGGGGTTCTTTAATGAGTGTTAAACCAGTTTAATGCCCTGGTCTTCTGTTTCGGAAGCTTGCTAAGGAATGCGGGCGGAATAAATTTAGCAAAGCCGCGCTCTCATTACATTTTCATTTAAAATTACGAAACGTAAACTCGAACCTTTAAAACCCGCCTTCTCTTTAGGTTCCCCTAAAAATCTTTTTTTTTATTTGTATTTTCCGTCGCCTGTTTAGCATAGGATGGGCGATTTGTTTTCGCCGTTGCCGAATCGGATTTCGCGTAGAGATGTCTCCTCCAATCACTCGTCGTCCGCTGCTCAAGAATTACGAAAATTGCCAACAAGTCCTCGGGATAAGAATTCGGCGGCCATAATTTAGTGCCTCGAGAATCTCTTAAGTAAACTCCACTTCGAGAGATCGACTGGAAATCCTTTGGAATCACAAACACAGAACGATTCCTAGGAAAAGAAAAAAAAAAGAGCCAATGACCCTCGGGGAATTATATTACATAAGGAGACGATGGAGAAGAAGGAGACATTGCCTCGATTGTATTTGGAGAGAAAAGAAATTGCACTGGATAATTTAAATAAACTGCACCACCAATTCAATCAAATTTTTTGGTAAATATTTGTCTTTTATTTATATTGAATCGAGCGACGCTATAGTTTAATTTCCTCATTTGTAAGAGAGTGGGTTGATAGGGACAGCAGAATAAATAATCCTGGTCCCAGTAAAAATCTCTGAATCCAATCGAATACGATCCGCAATTTCGATTCGACAGAGCTCGACTTTCTCCAAAATGGAAATTTCTAAAGATAATACACAGACTGTCATTCAAATATCGTTTTCATAGGGTTCCATATTTACATCCAGTAGAACTCCGTCGTCTTCTTCTATTCAAAATAACCACAGGGACGTGGAAGATAATCTCATAATAGAGACGTCTTTTTCGGAAGGTTTGCCAAGAAGATGAAACGTCATGGAAGACATTAATATGAAAAATAGAAAGATATTAAAAAAAAATTTTAAAAAGGAGTCGTAAAAATTTTTTGAAATGAAAATCGATTTTTGAACTTTAAAACCATTTCGGAAATATGGTCGAAATATGGAAGAAATGAAAAATTCGAAAAGGGCAGGACTCTGTTTAATAAGAATTATAACAAAAATAATAATAATAATAATAATAATAATAATAAGAAGAAGATGCCTTATCGTGAAATTATCTAAATGCTTCAATTTGAAATCAATAAAATTTGTCATAAAGTTTTGAATATGGTGAAAAAAGATCCCTTTACCAATGAAAGTTATGTGGTCTTCAATGCGCCATTAAATTTACTAGACTCGCTTGAAGAAGAACTTTGAAATGATTTGAAGTTTTATTTTCTTATTAAAGATTCATACGTAATTCTCCATAAAAAGTGAGCACTTGGGATATTCGAGATTTCAGTTAAGAATGGGAATTCTTTCTTCAATTTTTGATGTTTGGGATTGCTAGTGGAATTGCAGCATATGCAGTTTCAAATTCTCCACGAAGGGCATCCACTGTAGCTGTTCTTCTTCAGAACACGACATTTTTCAACTCCCTAAAGGTAATTAGTTGAAGGTAAGAGCCTACAGGTTCACCAATTTGTAGGCAAAAGCCTAAAGTTAGTTAAATCAGGAGAAAAATACGGAAAACTGAAATCTGCCTCTTCGTCTTACGAGGTGCTACCCAAAATTTCCTGAAATTGTTTTATTCTGACCGAACCGTAAGAGGTAACGAAGTTTTGCCGATAGATGGTGTTAGGGGTACGTCTCAGCTGTAATTGTGCCAAGCGGTGTCATCCTATGTTCACGTGATTTTGAGTTCGAGCTGTTTTTGTCACTCTTTGTGTTGGTCGTGTTGCGATTCTTGATATTAAAGCTGAAGAAAACTGCGGCTGAAAGCCACAGAATGTTGAAGAAGGCTTTTGGTGAACAAGCTTTAGTCCAAATCCCAACACATTTGAGTGGTTTAAGCGTTTCAGAGATGGTCGGGATTCTATGGAAGACAAGTACAACTCTGGAAATGATCACGAAAGTACGGAACGTTTTGAGACGATTGAGTTAAGAAGAAGAAGGCGCAAAAGGCCAGAGATGTGAAAGAAGAAAGACTGGCTGCTCCATCACGAAAATGCTCCGGCACAGACATCGCTCGCTGTGAGGGACTTCCTCAACAAAAATAACAAGGACTGCTGTCCCCTGGCACCCTGCTATTTCTACTGCTTCCGAAAATTGAAATTGCGGTTAAAGGGGGCGGCGATTTGACTCCATTGAAGTGCTTTAAGCGGAATCGCAGCAGGTATTAAACATGCTCCAACCTTGAAACTTCCAGGAGTGCTTCCAGAAGTGGGAACATCGCTGAAAGCGATACATAGATACCCATGGAGACTAATTTGAAGGTGACGGTGGAAATTAAAAGATCGGGTAACCTCCGTATTTTATAGAGTACATTTCGGGAAATTTTGGGTAGCATCTCGTATTTACTGATCTTGCGCATTCTCACACACACTAATACCATGGTGGTGCGCAGTGTTGCCGAAAGAAAAATTCATCATTTCATTAAAGTCCATTTATGGCAGGTAATATGATCCAACTTCGAAGAAGTCCATAGGTCCGTTAAAACGTATCTGTCAATAGATTCTTTACATTAGTCCACAGAGAAAATGCACCTTCTTGAAAAGAAAATTTGATAAGTTAGAGAAGATAACACTTAGAAACTACATAAATACGAATCCGACATTCTATATCTCGGATGTTCTTTTGTGGTAATTTTTTTCCGTCATATACAGGCAATTCAACATCTTCTACTAGTAATCTTCTTGGCGATTTTCATCTCCATCTTCTAGCTATTGGTGAGTTTTGATTGTTTACGAATGGAACTTTATGATTTATGTATTATACACCTTTGGTATGCTATTAATAATAAATAATAAAAATAATAATAAGTATTAGGAAACTCTTGCAATTCGGTCCCATGTTGAATATTAAATTCGAGGAAATTTAGGCAAGCTATTGGACTTCCTATCGCGGGATCCTCCCAGTAAATACTTATCGTTAAAATCCCCTTAGCTAGGAGTTGGATACCCTCCATAATTGATTAGGATTTGGATGTATGAACCCATTATATTAAAGTCAAATTAGTATTTTAAAAAAAATCTTGAAAATGGGGTTGCATACCAGACATGTTAAATGAACCAAACATGGAATTTTAATATTACACCAAACCGATTCATTTTCTCGGTGGTTCAATTTTACACTGAAACCGTTCAATATGTTGGTTGTCGTCTGTTATTTTCTTCTGGACCATCGAAATCTCAGTGGCGACTGGGCAAATGATTGTCGCTCTTTCCTCTCTGCATTCTATTTTCGTCGCTCTGGGTGTGTGCGCGTGAGTGATGAACGCAACAGTCACTCCGTAAATTCTTTCCCAATTGCTGCTCTGAATACCCAATACAGCCCCATTTAATGGCTGTAAATCGAGCCATTGTAGAACGAAATTGATTCGTAAGCGTTTGGAAAGAGAATCAACCCATTTTCACAGACTTGGAAAGCATTAATTGCTGCTGGAAAAGTTAAACGTTTCAAATGCTCCCGGAAGCGTTTTGATGCGAGTTGGATTTATTCCATTATTAAATGTTAGTTTTATTAAAGAATCGTATTAAAGAGTTCTTTGAATACAAGTGATTCGAAAGTCCCGCAACCCAACTATCCTCTCCATCTCTTGCACAAAGAAAGATATGAATACAAAATTGGCGCTATTCACATTTTGTCTTATGCATTGCATAGTCATTAACAGTTTAATTTTATTTATTTATTTATTTTATTTATTTATTTTTAGTTAGTTAATTAAATTATATTACAAATAGGCTCTGCTGGGATCGGTATGGTTCTAGACCGACGGGTTAGATCCCAGCGGGCAACAAAGTTACAATCAATTAGATACAATTATATGTTAGTATAGTCTAAACTAAAAGTTAGTAATACAAGGGCGAGGTTGGTATATAAATCTTACAAAAATACAAAAAAGAAACCAAAGTCTAATTAAATAAATACAAGATTAAATAACATAAATCACAATGAAATATATATATTAAATTAAATTTACAACATATCATGACACTCTGTTTAAGTATTGGTTCAACTAGAATAATAGATATAAATACATACAAAATAAGCTATAAAAGGAACATTAAAATAAATGTAGAAATCTATAGAAAGAAATTTAATATGATATAACCCTTAATGGTTATTTAAATTTGCAAACATAAGAAGCTTCAACCGTTTTCTAAAAGTATCGTAATGAGCCAACAGGCGGATGTCACAAGGGAGTGTTGACCAGTTTTGTAAACTTCTGTACGAAACACTTCTCTGTCGGTACCCGCATCTTTCAAAAGGAAGATGAACTCCTGCTGCTCTTCTGGTAGAATAATTGTGAAAATCACTATTAATATTAATCACAAAATTGGAGGGAACTATTAGTGAACCATTAACAATTTTATACATAAATGTAGTTAATTGAATTCGGTAAATAAGGTGTACTGGAAGAATACGCAACTGCGGAAATAAATGCGAGACAGAGGTAGTTATTGTCGGGGTTTTTGTCAAGACCCTCAAAAATCTTTTTTGGAGCCCAAGTAATCTAGCAAGATAGTAAGCTGTAGTTGCACCCCAGAAAATAATTCCGTAGCATAAGGCTGAGTGTATCCACGAAAAGTATAAGAGCATAAGAATGTTATTAGGTAAATAGTGCAATCTAGAAATTAACCCTTGTCTCTTATTGAGCTTCATTATTAATGTATCACAGTGCTGGTTCCAACTCAAATTGTGTGATAACAATAAGCCTAAGTAATTGAAAGTTTTAACTGAATTTAAAGTGTGATTATCATATAGAATCCGCGTAGAGTTTGGAATGCCCCGTTTGTTATGTTGGAAAAAAAACATAACCTTGGTTTTTTCCGTATTAACTTTCAAGGAGTTTGAATCATTCCATTGCTTTAGGATGTTTAGAGTAGCATTAATATTGGTCAGAAGTTGGCACATATTCGAATTAGAAAACAAAAATGTAGCGTCATCAGCATAGAAAACTGACGGTGTACAAGAAAGAATGTGAGGTAAGTCGTTGATAAAAAGATTGAACAATATCGGAGAAAGTATGGAGCCTTGAGGGACTCCCCTATTTCTTGTAATAAGCTCAGAAGAAAAACCAGAGCATAACAAGTAATATCGTCGATTTGATAATAAACTAGCCAACCACTGCAAAGGAGGGCCACGAATGTTATAAAAAATGGACAACTTATATAAAAGTAAAGCTATATGTTATCAAATGCTTTGGTGTAGTCCAAAAAAACCGCAGCTACAAATTTATTAGCAGCCATTTCAGATGAGACGAACTCTGTTAATTGAAAACATGCAGTTTCTACATTATGACTAGGGACAAAACCATGTTGGGAAGGGTTGATTAAATTGTGAGAATGGACAAAGCTAGAGAGCCTTAAATAAAAAAGCTTTTCAAATATTTTAGCAAAGATTGATAATGTTGAGATGGGTCGGTAATTTGAAAAGTGTTTCGGATCCCCTTTTTTAAAAATTGGCGCTATTCTGGCTGACTTAAGCATTGTTGGATAAACTCTTGAGCTAACCGACTGGTTGAAAATGTAAGCAATTGGAAAGGAAATAGCCTTCCTGATAGCTATTATAATATCGGCTCGGTGCCCTAATGGATCGGGTGATTTCGTTGATTTAAAATAGTAGATAACATCCTCTACTTCATTTGGTACAGTAGGTATAATAAAAAAAGAGGATTTATTAGAGGGCATACTGTACGGATAATCCTGCTCAAAAGTTTGCTGGGTAAAACCATTAATTGATGTAGGCAATAGGGAGTTCAAAAAGTCGGTGAGCTCGGAGCAGTTAATGTTTTTGGTTAGAAAATGGATTTGTGAAACTCTCCATTGGAACTGAGAACTATTCTTTATCAAACACAAGTCTACTATTTAGGTTGCAACTGTTGTACGAGATTAGTCTGAACGTTTTTGAGGGATTATTCTTCAAATAGCAGTCCCACTTTTTGCTGCACTAAACTTCATGTTGAGCTACATGATCGTGTCATCGCCGACAACGTTATCTATTAATGCAGAAATGAAGTTTCTACATCTGAATTTTCAAAATGGCTATCGTTTTATTTATGGGAGATATAACGAAAATATGGGTTGCAAAGCTTTTGAATCTCTGTATATCTCGAAGCTTTAATATTTCTTCCTGCATCCTTGCCCATGAGTGGCGAAAGATGCATTAGCAGCCATTGTGGGCTTCGTCTCTTTGGCGAGTCATTTTGACGAATTCTGATGGAATTTTGATATTCTCAGAATCTGTCGAGTCATACGGCTTTTGTGCGAAAAATCGATGCAATACAAGGTGTAATTTGTAGAAAACGCCAGCATTCCAAGTAGAGATTTCGTCTTGAAAGGGTGTCGTTTGAATTTTTCTTGAATAAATAAATTAACCTCATAATTGTACAGGAGTGAAGGATTAAAAAAAATGCTTAAGGGCTTCTTCATGCGTGACGTCCAGCGTAATTGTAGTTTGTTTCATCAAAATAAAGTAAGGTTAGTATTAAGCTGAAGTTACCTTTTCGAAACATGTTATTACATTAAGAAGTTAAAGGTGTTCGATTGAATGCTATCGATTTTCCTTCGCAGCTGCCTTTTGTTTCATGTCAAAAATTAAATGGAACCGATAGTTTTCATTTCAAAATGACAAATCAGAGCAAGCAATCGATTCTAGAATTTTAACGTTTGCATTGGATCGATATTTTTCATTGAGGTGGCGAAAGGTTGCGTTAACATTTTTAAGGGGGGGCTAGGTAAGTGTAAATGCAAATAATTATCTTATAGCAAGTGCATGTATGTTTGCATATTATAACTGAAAGTGTAAATTTTAAAGTTTTTTTTAAACGCTTTGAAAGGGGGAGGAATGAGGTTTCGTCAGTGCCACTTAAACTATTTGAAGAGCGGTAATTGTTAATGACGTTGACGGATTTGAGCTTTCAACGTAATTAACATAAAAATTAGAAGCGCTATAAAGTTTTCATATTTAGTTTAAATGTTGCGTTGCAGCGATTTCATTCAATTTCTAAAATTTTAAACGCGTTTGTAATATCAGCTTCAATTTGCAAATCGAAATTTTGGAATTCCTAAGGAGGTACGGTCGAATCTCGCTATAAGGATATCTTCAGGACCGGAAGAAAATATCCTTATAAGCGGAGTATCCTTTTATCCGGACTTAGGATTTTCGTTAAAAAAAAATACAGTACTCAACACAAATTAATCTGAACAGTGTCTAATACATAGAGAGTTGTCATCCAAGATGTTGTCTTTTGATTTCTGAATCCGAGATATCACAGCTTGTCTTACACCAAAATTTTTGGCAATGTTTGCCTGATTTTAATTACAATCCAACAATTCAACGCGTTCAGATAGAGATATAGTTTTACGTTTTCCAGAGGACATGTCATACTAAAGGTATCTAAATGCTATTTTTTAAAGAAAATTTTGTTAAAAAATTAAAAACAAATCAATAACAAAAAAAAACCCAAAAACATTGCACTATACAAAAACCAGTCACTTAATTTTACAAGGCAGCTGTGAGTCTTCACAGAAGGATAAATAACACTGAAGTGTACTGAATTCCAAAAGACCCCTTATAGAGTTTATATAGTGCATCCAGTGCTATTATTGACCACTGCGTAAGCGGAGTTAAAATGCATTGAAGTCAACTAAAGAAAAACGGGACTGTACACATTGTGTCCAAATAAGCGGATTATCCTTTTTTCAGGTATCCTTATAGCGGGGTTCATAATAGCATAATAGGGGGGTTCATTATAGCATAATAGGGGAAAACCGTTACATGGGTGCCAGGACATAAGGGCATGAAAGGAAACGAAGCAGCTGATATACCTGCAAAACTACCTTTAGTCCTAGAACTTTTCTGTGATATTTTAAGAAAAACCATAACAAGGGAAATAAAAGATTTAACGCTTAATGAGACTATGAAATAGACCAGCGATCAAAAACATGTAGCGCTCATTGTTAATTCCATGAAGTTAACATACCAAATTCTACAACTGAGCAGAAATAGGATGAGAATTATAATATTAGTCTTTTTAACAGGCCATTATCATTTCGGGAATAACCTCCGTAGGATGGGTAACTGTGAAGACCATACCACTGAGAGAAGTGCAGTTTGGAGGAAGATACACCTCACTGTCTACTTTTTGAATGTGTGGCACAAACGACACTCGAGCTTTGGTCTCGACTTAACACTTGAGGCAATTTACCAAGAACCTGTTAAGAGCATAACTTGCTTCTTTAGAAAAACCGGCCGTAACATATAAGGAATGGATGTTTGTGTAAGTGCCAAAGCGAATTCTCAAGACTTAACCATCAATAAGAATAACCTAATGCTAACACGACCTGTTCTTGGAAGAAAGTTTTATTGGTTTTCACCCCAAACCATTCGTCCATAATGAACCGTTTTTGGAGGGATTTATGACAGATCTTTCTGATGCCAAGTTTCTGTATTCAGGCATTGTAAAAATGTGTAAAAGCAATGAGTTAAGATTTCGAAGGCAGGAAAAGCAGTGTACTCAATAAAAATAGGAATAGCAGTTTACCCAATAAAGGTAAACGTTGGACGAATTGGGCAATACCCGAGAAAGAATCAGGCTCTATAATCATCTGTATCAAGGAGGATGAGGGAGAACCGCTTTCAACCCAATTTAGGAATTGCAAGCTACAAATCAATCGAACTTTAGTCGTCGACTTTTGATGAGCGCATTTAATATTTGATGAGCGCATTTAACACATTTGAGCTAGAGGCTGTGGCCGTATCATGCAGTTCTCTAGCATCAATTTTTGAAGCTTTAACCACGGAATAACTAATATATGGAAGTTTCAGTGATATACCGTAGGGAAGCGTAAAATCACCAATTCCATAGCGGATGGGTCGAATCTCTTAGGTCCATGTAAAACGCTTCTTTCAAATGTTTTTTATAACAATGACGGGAGCATTAAAGTTTTCAACATGCATAATTTCGATGCGTAACCTGTAAATAAAATACAAGGGTTGGAAATATAGTAATATCAAGCATGTAAGTACAGCTGATACAAAATAGATACTGAAGTCAAGTGTTTACAGTCCTTCGATGTGGAGGTCGAAGAATACCAGTTTTGTTGATGATTCGGATGCAGCCGTCTGTCGCTTTAAAATTCTTTCGTCTTTACAAATGTAGTCTCACGCTTCTTCTTTAATTGTCATTATGTAAAAAATGCAACTGATTACTAAATTGTGAAATTCCCAGGACTTTAGGTAAATATGACACCTTTGGCGTCGGATGAGCGGCTTTGTTTGCGCTTGCCTTGTCGACGCTTCACTGAAATTTTACTGGAGTACACGGCTCATGTTTAGATTTCTTTGGTCTTCTGCTTGGCAAGATTTGGCTGTGACCTGTGTGACTTTCCCTCTGACTGATTTTGATATCTCAGGTTACCAACGTTCCCGCCGTTTTCCCTTAGGTCGCCCAAGTTTGCGCGATGTCTATAACGCTTGAATTTTCGATGTCCTTAACTCTCTCTAACGGGCTATCTGACAGGGAGTTTCTCCAACTATTTACATTTTGTCATCGTGTAGGGTGGATTGACGCCGTAAACGAGTTTTAAGTGTTTGGAGTTAAGCGAAGTAATTGAAGGGTTTAGCGATGAGATCGTTTATAATTAATCATGGGGTCCTCCTCGTCGTCAACTCGGGGGCATGGTAGCTACTTGGGTGTTCTGCCATCCTACCTCCGCCCGAAGATGAGTAAAGCCATTCAGGGTGTTGATTAAAAGATTGCAAGACTCCAGTTTCTCTGCGCATGCGTCGTGTGGATCGTCGGAGCGGAAACGTTCGTGAAAGTTTCAGAATTGAACGGATGGTTGGAAGGATGCGTCTCTTTCCTTGGCGCTGGGAGGCGATTTTTGCGTTGCGTTTATATTTGCCGTAAATAAGAGAAATGAAGGGAAAATTCTCATTTTGTAATCGCTCTAATGCGTTTTATTGGAATTTTAAAAGGATTTTGAAAACGTTGCGCATGCGTAGTGAAGAAGTTGTTTTGAATTGTAATCGCGAGTTAATTTTGAAGCACGTAAACAGGGAGAAACTATCTGTTAATCTTAAATGAACACCAATGATGAACCTCTAGATGCTTTCACCAGTATTTCTTTATATGTATAATTTGAATATACTCTCTCTTAAAATGTAATTTCAGCTCGACCATAAAAGCATCCTTTCGTTTCATTAACTTTGCCTAAACTTCATTGGATTCTCTTAATATTGGCAAAAAAGTAGCATGAACTTAATTTTTAAAAACGTATAAGCTCTGCTCTCGAGATGAAACTGTTTTCCATGTTAAAATATTTTTTGGTTAAGCTAAAGCGCATCTAAACTCCTTATGTAAATGATTACAAATTTAAATCAAATGATTTTAATAAAAAGAAAAACAAAAATAAATCTAGGCAATCCACTTTAAATGAAACTTTTATTTAAGACAGAAACATCCATAATATACAGAGGACAATAAATATGGAAACATTTGGCTGAAAAACGAAATCCTTAGCTACATTGATGCTGTATTACCGTATTCATCCAAGATGGCCTGAATTGTCTTTAAAAATTTTACACTGGTATGGTGTAAAATGGAATGTGAGAGCTTGCCTCGAAGAAAGGTTGCCAGGATAATAAGAAGTTCACTATGAATCGGACGATCTGGATGCTTATGACAACCCTTTGAGCACCATTTGCAGTTACAAAAGTCAAAGGTGAATTTAAGTCCATCCCTTGATTTCTGTAGAAATTTGATATAGCAAAATTTATGCAGATTTTTCTATTGTTGAAGTAGGTACAAATTTAATGTAATGTTATTAAGAGGTATAAATGTTAATTTGTTTACTTAATTATTAATTAATTATGAAGGGGGAAAAAAAGCCATGAAAAATCTAAAGTAACTTTTTATTTTAAATTCATCTGTCAAAATACAGAGGGTTGATTCGGATAAAATGAGACGACTTTGCAGTTCTGTTACGATGGTGTAATACCATGGCGCCACCATCGGTTGTGTTTGATGTGAGAACCACGTTGTTGGACTATCGCCCGGCACCGTAATTTCCACTGAAGTAGGCTGAGTTTGAGGGACTCCATGGAAAGTTCGTTCCACACCTGCTGACACACTTTCCATAGCCCATCAACGGTTCTTGGTCGGCGGGACTTCCGAGCCGTCGTTTCAGGAGACCAAAACCACAGAAATCCATCGGTGTTGCATCAGGAGATTTTACAGGCACATGAGAGAAGGGAATAACTCGTATGCCCGTCTCCTGTTCCATCTTCCTGTAGTAAGCCACAGATGACTTGGCCACGTTGTTGTGATAGATGATGTGAGAGCCACGTTGTTGGACGCTTTATGACGTCGCTCCAGCCCAAGATTGCCATGAATTATTCTGGAGACTGTTGCCTGTGAAATACCTTTCCTTTGTGGGGGGATTTTCTTTCAGCACTTCAGACCGGATTTCTCGCACCACCTGGCTTGTTTCTGAGGCTTGTTGGCTGGGGCTTGTTTCTGGTCTGCTTCTCTGCTCGTCCACGTTCATTAGATGGTCGCAATTTGTTCTTTTTGATTATTGGACCCACAGTAGCTTTGGATACCACAATACCATTTCGTTTGCATAATTCCACAATGCACGAAAGACTGAAGTTAGCGTCGGAAAGGCCAAACATATACCCCTCCCAAAAAGCTGTGATTTTGGAAGCCATGTTTCAGCACGAAATGTCCCAAGTAACAGCAACAAGTGTATACAAAGCTAATTCCCATGAATAGTGGACGAGTCATGCAAATTATTATTCCGTCAAGGTCATACGCGGCGTTTAAAGTCGTCTCGTTTTATCTGAATCAAACCTCCTTATTACCTAATTTGATTGAAATTATTTGAAAGTCTTACATTTAAAGAGGATAATTAATAATACAGAAAATCAATCAGCAATGTGTATACATTTTTGGCAGATTCTATTTATTAAGATGTTTGCTTAAGATGAATTGCAAGTGTTTTCAGTCCTCAAAAAGTTCGAATTAAAAGATGTGAAGTTTTTTAATTTATGTCCTTCATTCATATCTTTACATGAATTAATATTTGGCACTGTTAATCTACTGTTTGAAATTAAAATTCGAGTGTAATAATGCTTATGCACATGAAAAATGCTATTTTTTATACTAACCTATCTTCTACTTATAATAATAACAACATATCTGTAAGGTTCGGAATGTATGTTATCTTATAACTCGACATTCTTTGGGCCGAATTTGATGGGGCTTTCACTAGAGTGCTTTATAGTTTTGATTCCTAGTTAGATATACATGTACACCATTTATTTAGGCCACAGCTTGACACCAAATGCCAGTTTGGTACCAAGCCATCTGATATTACAACCTATATATCGTTTGGATGGAGATCTCTTCCGAACATCACATATCTCGGAAATTACTTGACTGAATTCGATCAAAATTTGACGGCATATAGAAATTAACGTTCCCTTTAATTCCTCCGAATTTCTAGCTCCTTACTTTAATAATACAGGGTGTCCCGCTCGGGACTGACCCTTTAAAATTTCATATAACTCTGGAACGTGTTAACGTAAAGGCAAATTGTCGGAATCTGAAATAACTTTATTTAATGGAAACAAGTCCACATCACAAAAGGTGTTGAAAATGTCCTCCCGCAAAGTCCGCACACAAGGCAACGCGACGCTCCATATTCGCGAATGTCCTCTGCAGCAAGTCACTGTCAGAAGCAGCAATTTCACGCTTGATGCTTTCTTTGAGGTCTTCAATGTCCTGAGTTTGCTTAAAACTCTTTAAATATTCCCATAAAAAGAAATTGGAGTTAAATCGGGCGATCGAGGTGGCCACAAACCTTTAGAAATCACCCTGTCTCCAAAAAACAATCGGATCTCATCCATACTGGCTTATCGGCCTCGGTGGCTCAGCAGGTTGCGTGATCGCCTCTGATGCCCGAGTACGCGGGTTCGATCCCGGCCGAGGACGACGAGGATTTTTCAGGGGTAAATCCTGAGATCACGCACTTCCTTCGGAAGGGAAGTAAAGCCGTTGGTCCCGTGTAGTCGTTTACCGGCTGCACGTTAAAGAACCCTTGCGAGGCAAAATTTGCGGCCCCTATAACGCCGTCCTGAAATGACCATAGCAGTTGAAAAGGACGTTAATACCAAACAAACCAAACCAAACCAAACCATACTGGCTTGAGAGGTATGGCACAACCCCCGTCTTGATGGAAGTAACCTTCTTGAAGTTCATAGTCGTCCAGTTGGTTCACAAATTCGTCAAATATGGACAAATATCGGTTGGTGTTCAGTGTTTTTAAAGAAAACTGGACCGATAACACTAGTCAACACACACCAGTCATCACACAAAGTGTTCCTAGTAGTAATTTGTATGTAGAATCCGAATCTGCTTTTAGATTTTTTCTATCACGTCACATTTCCAAGTTATGCACTTCGAGACTTCTATGTTAAAGTAATGGACGTGAAGAGAAGCGTCTGCAATGTTAAACTATCCATATTTTGGGTCAGCAAGAAAATTTATCAGGCCCCAAACACTGAATAATTAAAAAATGTTTCATTGAAAAAAAAAATCTGTGTGTGCTAGAGAAATTTCAAAATTATATTCGTATTAAGCAGAAAAATTACTACCAAAAATTACCCACTTGAATTTGGTTAAAAGAAAAATCTTAAATTTTGTTGACCAGTGTAATCCGAGAACGAGAAATTGCGCATCACACTCAGATCTTCTGGTCATGTAAGGGAGACTCGTGCAAACCACGGGGATTTTCCGAGGCTCATATACGGGTGTTTTGTGAGGTTATGTATCCGAAGAGATGAAACCACGCATCGTCAGTAAACCAAGTGATGTCCAGCAGTGTTGCATTTAGTGAAAAAAAATGAAGGAAGCATTAGCACTATGTGAAGCGTTTCTGAAGATCAGGCGCTTTCAACTCGTGAACTACGTGACGCAGTATGGCTTGATTTTCCCTTTCTTAGCGGCTCGTTTACAGATCGACTTTGAATGCCCGCTTTCTTGAGCTAACCGACGTAATGGTATTGTTGGGGGAATTTTTCAAACGGTCCTTAACATCTTGCACACTCTCATCCGACATCCGAGGTCGTCCTTCAGAATGCGGATCCACCAGGCTTTCCTTCGCCTCCAACACTTTGGACATGTTCTTCATAGGCGGAGTTTTCCCTCCAAATTTCTTCCGATATTCTCTCTGACTCTGTGTAATTGACCCAGTGACGCAGTATTCTTCACAATGAAGAGACTCTGTGGTACGTATACAGCATGCTTGCTTTCGCTACTTTTCAGCGATGGAGTCTTGGATCTAGGCAGTCGCCTGCGCCTCTGCGCCGCGCTGAGGCCATCTGGAGCTGGAACCCTGTACCGAAGCAATTTGCATTAAATAAGGAATATTTTGAGCTTCGGTACATTCAAATGTTGCAGAGTATTTCTTATTTTTGAAGGGTAAACCCCGAGCTGGACACCCTGTAGTTCCGAGAAATGTAATTTCCGAATTGAAATTTGGTAATTCAGTTCCCGAAAATATACGCAACGATAAAACAGTAGTGGAAAAAAAATAAAAAGCTGTTACCAATCATCCACATGACAGGGTATCCGGATACCTATTTCAAATTTTATTGGGAAATTTTTTATAATACATTAATTTTTTATCCTATTTTTTGACATCTTTAAGCTACTCATTTTTGTCCCATTTGTGAAAAAATATATTTAAAAAATTATTAAACATTTTAATGATAATATTTGAAAAAAAATGGAAGGGGAAATTCTGCGACCTGGATTAGAAACGAGAACCACGTGTATCACGCTCGACGCCTCCACCAATTGGACCATCGCAGACACTGTATAACCATACGGTCTCCAAGTGTCTTAAAGACCACCAAGTAGTCAAGATGGTAAGGCGGGCATGCGGTTCATAGATGGAAAATTTCTGCTACCCAATCTTCAGTAAGTTTGATGGACTCACATAAGAAACAAGAATATAACTCGTAAAACGATTTTCATATATGCTGAAAAGAAGAATATAAATATTTGTTGTTTAATATTACAGGCATATTTTTTATACAGCAATGGCGAGAACTGCATGTCAATTTACGTATTCGATTGCAGCGTTCACACGAATCTTTCTAAGCTCGCGCGAAATGAGAAATGAAATGCTCGCACGTCTACATCTTTTAAACTACTTCGCCTATGATCTTTCCACTGCTATTCATCCCTTCTTAATCAAAGTTACCATTCATCCCTTCTTAATCATTGTTGCAAGGCATTGTCGGGAAAAATCTTGTAAGCATTCCAAGAAGCTTTACCTGTGACGCAGATGTGATTTGAAATTTCAATATTTCACTTTTACTTGCAGCTGGTTTAAATAAACAATGGAAATACCTTTGATTCTATCCACACTCACATCATTTTTAAATATAGGCCTAATTTTAATTAGCCATTTTAAACAATAGGCCTAATATTATTTAGCCATTTTTAACAATAGGCCTAATATTAATTAGCCATTGTTAACAATAGGCCTAATATTAATTAGCCATTGTTAACAATAGGCCTAACATTAATTAGCCATTGTTAACAATAGGCCTAACATTAATTAGCCATTTTTTAACTATAGGCCTAACATTAATTAGCCATTTTTTAACTATAGGCCTAATATTAATTAGCCATTTTTAACAATAGGTCTAACATAAATTAGCCATTTTTAACAATAAGCCTAACATTTTATAGTCAGTTTAACAATAGGCCTAACATTATATAGTCATTTTAACAATAGGCCTAACATTAATTAGCCATTTTTAACTACAGGCCTAAAATGAATTAGCCATTTTTAACTATAGGCCTAACATTAATTAGCCATTTTTAACAATAGGCCTAACATTATTTAGTCATTTTAACTAGAGGCCTAACATTAATGAGCCATTTTTAACAATCTCCTTTAAATTAATTAGTCACATTTTACAATAGGCCTAACAGCACTGAATTTTAAAACGAAATGAGCACGTGCTCCAAGCTGCCATGAAAAATGCTTAAGTGGTAACCAATAAGTAACACTGTATTCACTTATGACTCGTCGGTACGAACCGATTGATATATTACATGCCCTAATACACTACTGTTTATAAAAATCGCAACACCCTGATGGAATAGCCCAATCTGCATTAAATTTGGAGCATTTGCATATCATGGGTCAGAAAAGAAACCATTAGATTTTCAGGTCAATACAATGCGTTTTATTGTCACATTAGTATCGGGTGAAACCACCGTGGGATGCAATTACAGCCTTTAAACGTCGTGGCATTGAGTCAAACAAGCTCTGAATAAGGGCCTGGGGAATGTCCTGCCATGCTCTGTCTACACGGGTATACAGTTCATCCACAGTTGCTGCTGCAGGAGTCTGACGAGCCATGGTTTTGAGTCAAAGGAATCCGCAACAATGGTACTCGTGCCATCAATCCTCTGGAAATCAAACGGCGTCGTACAGTGCTAGCAGACATTGTCCTGCCTACTGTAGCACCCCACTGTTGTGCTAACACTGTGGAAGTGGCTGTACGATCTGCTACACGCATGCGATAGAGGTGTCTGTCATCTCGTCGTCGTGCTGGGTCTTCCTGAGCCTGGTCTTCGGTGTGCCCTGTTCTCTTCCTCCACTGCCTCCATGCACGCATAATTGTCGTTGCATTACGTCCTACACGAGCAGCAATGTCACGATACGACCATCCCGCTTCACGCAGACCAATTATGCGTCCTCTTTCAAAGTCTGTCAGCTGTTGATATGGTAGCCTTCGTCGTCGTCGAGGCATGGTGTTCTTTCAAGCAATTACCCTGAAAATCTAATCATTTATACTCTGACCCATTGTATGCAAATATTGCAAATTGCATATGGATTAGACCATTCCATCAGGGTGTTGCGATTTTTATAAACAGTAGTATATATCAGTGCACGTGCATGAAGAGGCCCTCGAGAGCTCATCAAAAGTTGATATATCGCAGTTGATTTCTTCCATTTTCACGTTATCGTGCAGACGATGGCCGCTGGACGCATAAAGATATTGATTATGCTTGTATTCTTATATATAGCTTTAGCTAAAGCTCGTAATAAGGGCTCATTTTAGTACTTTTGGGGGTCATTTTCTCGGATGTAGCATTTTGAAATTCGAAAAGAATGTCATATTCGTCTTGTGCTCGTCATTTCCGTTCGAATGACATATTACATGCCGTATATTGCCAATAAATTTTAATGGGGGGGGGGCGTTTGGGCCTCAATAGTCACATGACTGTTAGACCGATTTCAATCACAAACTAATCAGGTGAGCTCAGGAAGGGTCTCTCTATCGAAGAGCGAAAGCACAATTTGAAAAAGTTAAAGCATTCTCAAGTAATCGTCGGACATACAGACGGACAGACAGACACACAAACAGATCGCAACCAATATATGCTGAAAAGATCAGGTAATGCTGGTATTTGAAAACATGAAAGGAAAAAAATTAACAAATAGAGTTAAATATAGTATAGTTGTTAGAAATGACGAAAGTGGAGGCTCAAAGTGTTTTTATATTTTGCAGTCTCTCTTAAGTAGTCAAAACTGAATTACTTAAACACTGAACTTATGTCCAAACAATCATCATTAGTGGCAAGATAGAGCAAATTAAGGTTAATTGTCTAATTAGTCCTGAGGAAGTTTTAAGCGCTGTATTATTCTTAAACCTTTTATTTTTTATGGGTCTCTTTTTTTTTGTCAAATTTATTTAACCGAATAAGGTAAGAGGAAAAAGCAATAACGTCTTCGCAAATGAATTTCCACGAAGTTGGAGCAAAAATTGCGGTTGCCGACGAATGAGTGGAAATCCAACTCATTGATCTTGGGAGGAGTGAGAAAGAAGTTCCCTCTTCTTCTGAGCATTTAAATTATTCATGTTCTGGATTGAAGTCGATCTGTTAAGGTTTCCCCCTTGAACTCGTTTTCCAATTGAAAATGTAATAAAAAATATAAGGAGGAGGTGGCGGGAGAAAAGACGGAGGAAAGTAAAATTGAAATTTATAATTTTCAATCCAAACATCATGTCTACATCTCACGTTTTTAAGTGGAAAATATGAAATTTTTTCTTCTTCTTTCGGAAAAAGGCAAAATGGATAAAGGAGGGGTGGGTGGGTGAAGGAATGGAAGAAAATGTACTTTTCCTTTCCCTTCTCCCTTTCGTTCGACCTATTTCGGCTCGAGGCGATAGACCCGAGAAAATGCGATGTTGGTTCCTTGGGGAGCCTCTGATAAGGACATTGATTTCATGTCATGAATGCCGATATATCTATCATGTAGTTCCTCACTGCTACATTATTAACACAACCTTTTGCACTACTTCACTGAAAGGCGATTTTTACTTCCTTTTTGGACCTACTTCTCGTTTTTCGTATCATACCCTTTAGCTCATTTCTTTCCATGTCACGTTGAGACTATTATAGAAAAGTTTTTGCTAAATCTATATAAATCAAATTATAATAAATGTATGATCATTATAAAATCTTGTGCAGTTTATAAAACCAGAACATTAATTTTCGGTGATATGTTGCCGCTTCTCATTGGATAAATATATTCAAGCAACAATATATGAAATTATTGATCCAATTGATTTCTTCAATTACAATACAATTAATAAATAAAGAGACCATTTTGTCACAATTAATTTGATAATTAAATCGATAAAACAATCTCCTTGCTTATTTTAAAATTTTAAATTTGGTCCTAAAATATAATGAAAAATAGTCTTTGATATTTTCGCTTAGTTGTCGTTCTGTTGCCAATTTTTTCGAATTGTTTGATTTTGTCTTCAGGATTGGATGGAGCATTACTTACTTAGTTGTCGTAAGTAAAAATTATAATACGTATATATTCTGTCTACTCTGGAAAATGACTAAAATGGCGGTCAAAATTAAGTCAGTGATGATACGTATGTTGGTCAATCAAATAGACTTTCACACTTATACATCTAATGCCTGTTCCGGTTAGAGAAATGATACTTCCGCCATGATTTTGCATCTGATGATCCGAAAATATCATTTCATTGACCGAATAGGAATTGGATGAACTCGTGTGAAATACCATTTGCTTGAACAACTTAACATCACGGACTTAAAATTTTGACCAAATTTTGACCGCCATTTTGGCTTTGTTCCCGAATAGATAGGACGCGTCTGCCTATTATAACTTTTACTTGTTTTTTGCTGCTCTGCCCGATTCTGAAATCAAAATAAAAAATATTGATAAAAATTGGCAGCGGAACTTTGCAAATATACTGTAATGTTTTTAACTGGTTTACGGTTTTAAAGGGAAGTTGATTTCATATAGTTTTGAATACCTTCCTGATACAAAATATGAATTTTATTTGTTTCCTGTCATTTTTAATAAAGAAATCATAATTTAAAGGTCACTATCGGTAATACAAATTCCGTTTCATTTTCGTCAAAAACTACTGCAAGAGCGCGTTGCTAATGACGTCAGGTTTGCGTAACATCGCAAACTGCTCTTGCTTTGGCCGCTATTGCGCATAAGCTCAGAGCAACTTTAATCATTGTTGAATCCGCCTGAAATATTCGTTAGCATGGTTTATTGTTGTGCATTTAATTGCAATAATTCATCTATGAGTGGGGAAAAAGTAAGTTTTTTCGATTTCCGACTTTAAAGATCCAACTTTAAAAAGGCAATGGCTGAAAAATATTAACAGAGCCAATTTCCAACCGACGAAAAACCACTAAACTTTGCCACATGAAAATCTTTTAAAATATTACTATTACACATATTTATAAATACCATTTTTATTTATGTGCAGAAGAAGGTTGCATGGAAGAATTAATAATGAGGTTTCATGAATTTTTCATTCTGGAAGAAAATGAAGCTATGAAGTAAGAACTTCACCTCCTTTCATGAAGTGCCCAAAAAAAACCAATTTCAAAATAATTCCTAAAAATATAAATCGATGTAATAAATTGAAATTTAATTTAAGTAGATATTTATTTATGTAAATAAAAAAATTATAAGTATACAATAATATTTATTACTCTTACGGCTTTTTGAATAATATACATTGTATTCAGTATAAAGTTCGTGTACAAATAATTCTATTGTGACACTATTGGTTCTGTTGATAAAATGTATATCTCCCCTTTTTTTCTATGCATGGACACCCATTTTTTTTCTATTTCTATTTAGTTCCACGTTGTGGCGACATTGTGACACTTGACCACTGATAAATAAAAATGCGTCTACCTCCCCTCTCTTTATTCAGCCAGCTCAGTCTCAGGCAAATCCCAATAATAAATTCCACCAATATCAACAGCCAATGCGTCGGGTTCGGAAAAATAAAATTTATCTTAAATTTTTTTTAAAGGTGCTTAAGCGTGAATATTTCAAAAGAAATAAGTAGGCAAAGTGTTAAAGTCACAACAAAATCAATCTTTATTTCAAGAAAAAATTATTTATTGGAGAAAAGTAAAAAAATGCAGAAAATCTTAACTTCTAATGATTAACTACCAAAAAATTGACTACATCAAAAATTCAAGATAAAACAATGCAGCTGCTTGATTAAATTATGATAATCAAAATGGCACTTATACTATTCTTAAACGAAAATAAAGACTAATGTGGATAATTGTAATGTGAATCTTAATATTAATAAAAAACTCTTTAACCACAACAACACTAAGAAATAGCATAAATACAACCTGATTCTGGAAGTACTTTTCGGAAGCAATTGCTACCATCATTCAGCAGTCCAGGAGCAACTCGAAGACAACGAGAGAACTACCTGAGTCTTGGAAAATATGAGTATATATAAGGAACTACAACCAATCAGAATTCGAAAAAGAAAGACACGAAAAAGTCAATTCTTTTGATTGGTTGTTTGGGTCAACCACTTGATTAAAGGTGAATCGATAATCGGACCCATATCTAAGTTAAGTAGCGTATTTTTGTCTGTACGCTGGATCGCAATGCTTTCGAACGCATCCAACAGGTGTCTTTTATTTATTGATTTTATCAGTTTAACATTATGAAAATCATGGCCGGTGTAGATGCAGTGTTTGGCAACTGCGGACAAGTTACTTCTTCCAAACTCTCTATGTCTTAGGTGATCTTTGTATCTGTTTTCTATCGCAACTATGAATGGCTACAACAATCGCACCATCATGGATTTACTTAGGAAAAGAAAGTTCAAGAAATTTATCAAGGACAGCACCACGCATGGCAAGACCAAGAACCAGGGCAGTATTATTTCTTTACCTTATAACAAGCAACTCATCAGAGGGTTGGGCTCAGCATTAAAATCATTTGGTTATTCAATTTGTTTCAGCAATCCCAATCAAATGAAGGACATTTTCCCCAACCCTAAGGACAAGATCTCTTCGCTCCTCAAGTCAGGAATTTACGAAATTAAATGTGCACAATGTGACATGGTTTACAAAGGTCAGACGCGTCGAAGCATAGAAACCAGATACAAAGATCACCTAAGACATAGAAAGTTTGGAAGAAGTAACTTGTCCGCAGTTGCCAAACACTCCATCGACACCGGCCATGATTTTCATAATGTTAAACTGATAAAATCAATAAATAAAAGACACCTGTTGGATTTGGATTCATCAAAATTGACATATCTGCTTCGGTTCAAAAAATAAAAGGGGGGGATGTTCAAGACTTTTGTATTCACACTGTATGTTTAATTCCTGTAACTACTGTAAAAAATGCTCGAATATATATGTCCACACTGAATAGCAATATTTCTTTATTTATTTTTTTATTTATTTATTTATTTATAAGCACTTCCTGGGAGTATTACATCATAAATTCACTAAGTTTAGAACAACAATCAGGTTCACAATGGTTATATTAAGAAAGTTGAAAGTTTTATTTGTTTTTTTAAAATATATGATTTTAAGACATTATTAAAATGTGTGAAATTATGAATACATTTATAACGAGAACAAACAAAGATGTGACTTCGCACGTAATATAACAAGTCATTCCAAAATTTAAAAGAATTATAAGGATACTTTCTACGTTTAAAATTAGATAGCATGGGAGTGACAAATTTAAATCGTTGAGTTGACGAATATCTATAGAGCTATTGAAATACTGTATGATAAAATGATTAGGGTCTTAGTGATAACGTAAAGAGTTGGCCAACGATTTCAATCTACGAGGGTGGGCTGAAAAGTAATGCTCCATGGCTGTAACTTTTTTATTTTTTAACCGATTTTCAAAATTCTTTTTGTATCTGATATTCACATTTCTCCTCTATGTAATGCACTATTCACTTTTCGACATAGTCCCCATCCCTTTCCACGCATTGTACCAACGCGTGACTAGTCGAGTAACTAGGAATTCCGGGGTTGTTGTCGACACCAAGACCGAATGGCAGGTTTCACCTCGTCGTCAGAATGCAACTCATGCCCCTTAAGGTGCTCTTTCCTCTTTGGGAAGTGGTGAAAGTCGCAAAGTGCAAAGTCTTTCATTTTTGAACTGCAGTTTTTTATCTTTGAACTGTAGGCGCTGCAACTTCCTCTGATGTGTGGCGATCGTGTGCGGACGGGTGTTATCGTGCTGCAAAAGAGGATCCAAAGCTGCCATTCAATCCTCGTGTGCTATTGACTTTTCCCATCGTTTAGTCCAGCTATGACTCTACCCCTCAAATCATATGAATATTCCTTTATTTTCTTATTTTTCTGCAAAATTTCATATCGATTATTATCCATACTGATAAGTAATGTGTTGTGAATGTGATTGGTTAATTTCTTCATAATAGATAATATTTTTGGGTTTACACTATGTACCTGGACGGATAATTTTTTTGGCTCTACTTTTACAAGGTTTCCTATCATCTAATGTATTTTTTACTTTCCTCATTCAGTACAGTAATCCCTACCCATCCATCCATTTAGTACAGATGTCATATAGTTTAAATACTGTAAATTTTCACTCAAAATTAATTGGTTTTATTTATGTTAACGTTTTTATGCTTATGTAAGCTGGTGGACGGATACATTTTTTGCTCACTGTATATATCTGTGGTCGTATATATGAAAGGTCAGACAACAAATTGCATAGATTATCTCTAAAGTATAAAAAAGGTTTATCTAGTCCAAGAGAAGATCATGAAACTGAAAAAGTTCTTCCAGCATATCATAATTACTATGTAGAAAAGGGAGAAAAAATTTCGCAATCTGGACTCGAACCAAGAACCACGACTTTCGCTGCTCTAACCCATTTGAGATACTAAACAGTGGAGCGAAAGTCCTTGGTTCGAGTCCAGATGAGGTTACGGAATTTTTTCCTTCTCTTTTCTACTTTGTAATTTTTTTTCTGGTTATTGTTAATATAGGATTACATTCCGAGTCCAGATAAAATTAAAACGCCTAATCATCAGAAGTTCTCTAAAATAAATTTTGAAAATATTTTTGTCCCTTTCTCCTGCTGGACCCAAAAAATATTTTTCCATTTGCTAGATAAACTACCTTTTTACCATTTTAATAGAAGAGAAAATGTGCTGTGTTTGCTCTACTTAGAAATTACCCATATCGAATATATTAAAGATATATGCACTCCTCAGGTAAATTGCCATCCTGAAGCGCTTTCAATGTAACATTCATTTTCTATAGGAAAGGATTTATTAACATTTTAAACTTCTGAAGGCCTTTATAACGATCCTGAATAAGAGAACTTTCATTGCTTTTAATCTCCAGAAAGTAAACACAAAATCTTATCAACATTTAAAGTTGGATAGCGATTGCATTTAAGCGCATTGTATGTAAATAATAGTTATTGTGTTTAAATTAAACATGTTCTCTGAGATTCAGCGGATTCACCCGCAGAATTCTTATAAATTTTTTTATCACATTTCAAAGAATAAATATCTTATTTGCATTTGAAACTAACGTTAAAGTTGATCCTACTAAAGCAAAACCAGAATAATATTTGCACGATACAACTGCCCTTTTAATGCCTTTTAAAACTGATCGAATTCATATGACTGGATAGCAAATATTATTCTTTCTCATTTCGAATCTCAAAGAGAAGTTTAGTGAATAATTTTTAATGATATTAATCTGGTAGAATTTCAAATGTTCATTTATTTGACTTTTATATGAATTGTGATCAAGATCTACTTTTAGGAACTCTTTTTAAGTCTTACATTTCTTCTGCGCTTTTTGAACAGATCCGTTCATGCAAAATGGATGATGTCGTGAACATTGAACTCGCCTCGCACTTTTTCTTGTAAAATTGTTAAAAATTACGAAAAAATATATGAATATTATCACCCTGTTAAATTCTATGCCCACATGATGCCGATTTTTTTTTGTCCTTTGGCGTATACAGGGTGTTTTATAATTGGTGTCCCGTCTTTAGGTCCAAATAACGACTCAAGGGATAATTAAGAGTTGCAGGTAAAAAGAGCAATCTCAAGAAGTTAAAAAATAATCACTTTTTCGGTACAGGACAACCGAATAAACGACGGAAAACCTTGTCTTCTAGTTATAACTGACGCCCGAGACCGACCAACGTCCTTATACAGGGGTGAGTCAAGGTCTGTATCCATCCAAACAATTTCAGAACGAGTGAAATATAACAAATTTATGGCAAAAAACATTTAGGACGTTAGGTAGGGGGCTAAACAATGGTGGTGCCAAATTTGACCTTTGACCTCGAATTTTGCACTTTGCAACTTCGTAACCCTTAAGATAGAGAAAAACTTCCAATTGTACAGTTTTAGAGCTGATTTTATCAACAACAAAAAAAGATTAAAAATTAGCGTAAAAATAAACCCACTACAACAAAATAAAATTTCAGTGTTCAAGCTTTGGTGTGGATTATGGAATGGCTTCTTGGCGGGACCTGTTTTCTACCACGGTTGTCTTACAGGAGTAAGGTTAACATCGAAGTTGTTGGTAAGGTACACACAAATGATTTTGGATATACTCACCCTGTATACTCAGTCCAGAATGAGAGGAGAACAAGTAGCTGCCTTCGTGTCTACACTCTTATAGAGTTAACGATAATTCAGAGCCTTGAACTAATTTTCAACTTTGTTCAAATGTTTCCGACGCTCGGATAGCTTTTTGTCTTTTAGCTGTAGAATTTTCCTTACCAATATTCATTCTTTTCTTCGATGTCATTTCGATAAGTATGAATTAATACGGATTATTAAAGAGCACAACATAAACAAACAATGGGTGAGGTCAAAATACTAACACGGAGTTGACCGAGGCCAACGAATAACAAGGCCTGGAAGCGAAAACGTCACCTGACCATCGGGGTGCTAGCAACAATCCAACCTTCATTGTCTCCATCTTGGATGTTAATAATCAGTCTTTTTTCGTTTGTTGGAAACAATGAAGGTTGGATTGTTGCTAGCACCCCGATGGTCAGATGACTTTTTCGCTTCCAGGCCTTGTTATCTCGTAGGCCTCGGGAGTTGACTTAGTGACGAAAATCATAGTTGCTACAACAGTCAACAATACCTTAATAATCGTAGCATTAATCATTGCTTCACCAATCCAACTCGGAATTTGCATTTTGACCTCGCCCATTCTACAAGCTTTCGCCTGAACGTCTGTTAAACAGTTGAAAGGAGACACGCCTTTGATACTTCGAGAGAGACTGCCCTATCTATATCCCCTGAGTTTCTGCTCATTGTTAATAATAATTCGATGCATAACGAACTCTCTTGGCATCATCATCATTATCATTATCATCAGTTGCCATGGCTAATTATATTTTTGCAACCCTATCATCAAGCCCAGAGTTCTTACGGATTTTTTGAGCTTGACGTGATAGAGCTTCGTGTTGCTTTAGCTATTTTCAAAAATTAACAATGAGTAGCAACGGTTAGAATTACATATATGAGGCCATGTTAGTCGGTCGATATTGTTAGGGCACACAGATTTACATAAAACTCGCCACCCAAAGGTCCTGCGGGTTTATAATCCCCGCGGTGATTTTCCTCTTGTTTTGATCAAATTTCATCAAGATCGGAATAAATCTACGTTTTGTCAACAATACTTTGCCACTTTGCCGGCTCGTACAACAAAAACGGCTTGAAATCACGTGCTGCGTGCGTAGTATAGACTCCAAAGGTAAATGGCATTTAAATATAACAATGGAAATTAAAATATTTTAGAATTAGCTAATATAATTTAAATAAATTTTTCTGTTTAAAGAAAAGCCAAGCAAATAGTATAAATTTTAAACTCTTGTAATGTGGGAAAATAAGGTATAAAATTTTTCACACATCACAACTTCAATCTGTATGGCGTACAAAAGTCGTTGAACATAAAGCAAAGATTTTAGAAGTAGTTCGTGAGATTTGTCTTAATTGTGATAGAGAGAATCGAAAGAGCCCGCAAAAGGCCCGAAAATCTTTCTTAACCATCGACAAAATATATGGGAACAGAAGAAGGAACTTTTTTTCAGCGTGTTTTTCTTTCATTTAAAATTTCACGTATTTGCTTTTTAAAACTTTAACTCGTTCATGATAAGGGGAAAAAATTGGTTGCATGTGCGCTACTTAAATACTAGGTTGGGTTGTTTGTGTGTTTTTGTTTACGTTTATGTTTGTTTCGGAAATGTCAAACTTTTCCTTGTGAACGGTAAACAACAACTTTTTTTTTCTACTCCTTTTTCTTGAGAAAACGTTCAATTATTGAAAAGTGTCGGCTGCCTGTTTTTATCTGATAGTTTTAAAACTTGAGTTCGGTATCTGAAACAAACAGGGCAGGAAAGATCGGCGAAGCAAAAGGGGGGGACCTCCAATGTCGGGTTTGTCCCGAGAAATTTCTCTCTCTCTCTCTCTCTCTTTCTCTCTTTTCTTTGATTTGCGCCCAGAGCGTCGAGGCGTTGTTTCGAATAATTGGCAGTGCGCTGTTGCAAGAAGAGAGGCAAGCGGTAAGTGGCGGGCTGCGCAGGCGTGTTTCCGATCGATGCACGAGCGTATTGATCCGTCGAAATGCATCCCCACCCACCCAGCCTCCTTCCACGAACGGGAAATAGTTGACAGACCACTTTTACGCCCAAATGAGCCTGGAGTGAACCGCGTTTGTAGAAGAATTGCTTCTAAAACGAAAGGGAAGGAGAGAGAGAGAGAGAGAGAGAGAGAGGGAGAGAGAGAGAGAGAGAGAGAGAGAGAGAGAGAGAGAGAGAGAGAG
>JAHWFO010018671.1:2262032-2280565 GCA_023313115.1 Rhysida immarginata | reverse complement strand
GAGAGAGAGAGAGAGAGAGAGAGAGAGAGAGAGAGAGAGAGAGAGTCGCCGCTGCCGAAAGAGCACCAGATTGGAAAAATTGCGCAGTTTTATTTTCATCCTCGCAGATAAATAACATTCTGTATTCGTTGACATCAATCTGTCGAACGGTTTTGCTGTGAAACCAGAGTTTGGTCATTTGGTTTGGTCAATGTGCCAAATTGTCTGTCTCGATTGTGGAAGCGGCTATTATTGGGTCTATTGTAAAAAAAATGTTATTAGGAAGATATGGTAAAGCTTATACGAACACAAAAAAATATTTTTTAAATCAACCGTAGAAAGCGTTGCGCTATTACAGAAAGAGTCTAAAAGAAAGTTGCACTTTTAAACTTGTATTGTGAATCAATTGCTGATGGCTTTTCGAAGGGAGAAATTCCCCCCTCCTGCAAACCAGGTGCCCTAATATTGGGCTTTAACTATGACTGCTTAGTACTCTTTAGGGTGCTTGGAGACAGCTTAACTGGACCAGTATTAGCGATAGCGCAATTGGTAGAGGCGACGAGCTAGAGTCTCGTGGTTCCTAGTTCGAATCTTAGTCACGGATTTTTTGCCTTTTCTTTTTCATCTATATTCAATTTTATAAATTTTGAAGCTTAGCTTCAGTATTTTTATTATCACTTTTTTTCTTTTTGTTGGTGCTTATAACTCACAAACTTTGGATTTCCTTTAAAACGATTCAATGAGTGTCCCGTGTAACGCGACGAACGTCCAAACGATAATAGTTTACATGCATGTGACGACTTACCGGAGTCTATGGCTTCAAAAGTACTTGTAATGCTGTTAGATCTTTCGACAGAGGGATCAAATCTAAGCAACATTTCCCTCTTTTATTTTTTTTCTCTGGGGTATTGTTTTTGAGATAAAAAAAAATGTTGAAATCCTACCTGCAGGAAACAGTTGTTTGGATAGATACTGTTCGGATCTCAAGACAAGACCTCAAGTTGTACAATTCTACCATTACGCGACAGAAACATTTGGGCGAGTTCATTTCTGAAAAGGTTGGACAGATATTCTACAACTATCTCACAATAAACACGCAGATCTAACGTGCGTGGATTTCTTTCTGTGGAGACACTTAAAAACATTGGTATACGAGACACCAGTGGGATTCTATGAAGAGCTGATAGCCAGAATTGCCGTAACAACGGACCAGATTCGCGAAGAACCAGGAACTTTTGAACGTGTACGTCAGTCCATGCAGGGACGTTGTGAATCGTGCATTCATGCCAGAGGGAGTCAATTTGAACACTTATTGTAAAACATCAGTCACATTATTGTACTGTATGCAAGGTGTTTTTGTTATTTTTATTACATGATTGACCATGATTTTGACATGTTTCAGAAGTACGGGTTGAGTGGCATATTACGTCTACGTCGCGTCCAACATTTTTTATCTCAAAAACAAAGTTCCAGAGAAGAAAATGGAGGGAACGGTTGCTTAGATATGATCCCTCTATCACCCCCCCCCTCCCCAAAGTTTGTGCACGTTATTCGAGAACAACCTGTATAGCCAGATCTTCATATAACTCCAAAACAAAAAACTTACATGAGGCCAGATCATCAATAGAAGGCAATAGAAGGGCAGTTTCAGCGGTTAGGCGGATGCTCCTTCACATAACGCCGAACCTGTTTGTTTGTTATAATGAGTTGATAATATGATGGAGCTAATTCATGTGAAACTTCGTGAGCTTCTCTTTCTATCGATTTCTTGCATAGTTCTCTATCATAAGTATTTTATTGCAATATAGTAGATTAGTGGACTCTCCATTACCCGGAGGCGAGTTATCCGCTCGATCGTGAATGTGTGCCTATTTGTGTGTAGTTAAATATTCTGGTTACGGCAATGCGCCAGGAGGGAATTTTAAATAAATTCATCTAGTCTCTTCATAAACACAGCAAATCAAATGCATCAGTTAACTAGCATTTGAAATCATTTAATCTGCCACTTTTGGACAGTGCCACATAAAATTTGGACAGTACCACATGATATTTGGTAATATAATACTTAGAAGAATCTTCTCTCCATTAATACACATACTGTTTTATTCATATTTTTTAAGTAAATATACATTTAAATTACATTTTCGAATTTTTCTTTTAAACGAGGGTGAGTCAAATGGAAACCGAAAAGGTTTTTTATAACTTTAATTATTGAGCAAACGTGAATAACAACTGTATTATTTTTCTACCTAATCTCCGTTACGTTCAATACATGTTTTCCAGCGTTTACAAAGTGCATAGAAGAATATACGTTTGGTTGTCTGCGCAGCCACTCGTGCACCGACTGCTGTACCTCTTCATCTGAATAGGCTCGGATTTTCTTTCCACCGATTGCCTCCTTGAGTTACCCAAACATGTGGTAATCACAATGTGGTGAATATGTGGATGTTGAAGACATTCAAAACCTAGATCCTGAATGGTCGCCACTGTTGCGCGGGCAGTGTGGGGCAAAAGGACACCTGTAGACAGCATCACCATACTGAAGCTTCATTTTTCTATGAATTTCAATAGGTTTCATACTTTCACTACTCAAACATCGGATAAATGAACGCTGTTTTCTTTGGTGCATGTTTGAAGTGGGGCGGCCATCTTTAAACTGCTGCGGTGGTGATGTTTGCTTGTCTCTACTTTCCTGCTACCTACCGGTTATTTCTACAACTCATTTTTAACGGATCTGCAGACTTAAAATACTGTAGGGCGAAATTTGATATTTTAATCACAATTTTGCGGTTTTCATTTGACTCACCCTCGTATTATGGATTTTACGGGATTGGGTCACATATAATTTTATTTAAATCGGAAGATTAGCGCATTAATAACAATGTGGCATATTTAAAATTTTTTAATTCGAATCTTAAATATATGAAAAAACGAAAATTCCGAATGCAATTATTAATAGCAGGGCTTTCATCTTGTTGACGTCAACAGTACATTATCCTCAGTACATTATACTTTATTTATTGTTATTCATGTATGCACTGATGATGATTAATCTCGCGTGCGATGTATTAATTTACAATGTGAATCAAAATCATGCCTCCGTTGACATCAGCAAGATGGATATCTCATTCTTGGAATTTGAATTCAGAATTTTCGCTTTTTCACACATTACGGGGTCGAATTAAAAATGTTTAAATAATTTGCCACTGTGGTATTAATGAGCTAACCTTTTTATTTAAATAAAGCTGCAAGTGCCCTTTAAAAGTGTAACTTTCTTTAAGACTCGTCTGTTCGTTAGAGTTGGTAGGGAAAATTTTTTTTTTAGTTTTTCGTAAGGAGTTCGAATCGGGAATCTCGAAAGCGAAATTTGATATCATTAAAATTTCAGATTTTAAATAAAAATTCTATTAGAGAAGTGGCGTATTCAGTTCGAAATGAACTGAAAGGAAGAAGTGAAGTCTATTCCATGTATAATAAAAAATTTATTAATTTCTGAAATTGCGAATTCATAAATTAAAAAAAATAAATAACTAAATGGAAAAAAAAAATTGTATCTTCACATAAATCTGCAAAGAGAAGCAACTTTGGTGCATTAGGAGATGTATAAAAATCAATGAAACAGGGGTTTAGAGAAAAGTTTTATTTTTTCCTAAATTGAAAATTCTAAACTCCTTAGGAAGAGAAGTTTCGGAAATAGCTTTCCATAATCGTATTCAGATTAGAATCCACGACCTTAGAATGTAAACTTTTTTTTTAAGGATCTGAACATCATATTTCCTTAAACATACCAGAAGAAATGATTTTCGTATTACATAAAAACGAAACAAAAGCAGCACTGTTTTAAATTATTAGATGCGTTTTTTTAAAGGGAAAAAAATCCTCGCTCGTTATTTACATTTTTAGTTCGCAGCGAAGGAAGTATGGCAATGGGGTTTAGAACGGAGATAAATTTTGCCGAAATTTTACCAAGTCGGGAAAAAATAAGATGAAAATAAAAAAAGATTTCTTCCTTCTTTTTCTCTTTTGTTATGAACAGAAAAGGGAGAAAACGGTCTCCATCCGGCCGCCGAAAAGAATAACACGGAGAAGCCTTAATGCCGCTAGTCGCAGTTGCTCGTAATTTATGCAAATGGACCTTTCGTGTATGTGCGTGCGTGTGTTGGACTGGGAACTCATGCGGGTTTGCTTCTGTGTGTATGTGTTTCAGCTGTGCATTTCCGTCTGCGAGCATTTATGATCTCTTAAATGTCCCCCTAACTAGCGCGGATATATAATACGGCATCCCACCCTGTCCTCCCTCATTTCTCGATTCTAATGAAATAGAATAATGTTTTTGCGACGGACTTGTGCGCAGAGGTTAACAGAGTCGGGTTGCTCTCAGGGGATATTTTTAAGGGGTTTCTCTTCTAAAGCCTTTCTAACGGAGTCAAGGATGAAAGTAGCGGAAGAGCGCCGCCGAGTCAGGAACGAATGGAGCATAGCACTCGCTCATAAAAATGGTGGACGTTCACTCTTCCTGTGATTAGCATCATTTGAACTCGCAACAACGGGATACATGGAAGACATTAAGGGAATTAGATTGTAAGCTCGGAAAAGGTTACTCTGCTTCCAGTTCTTTATTTAAACTTCTTATCCGGCGGGCCTCAAAAACGTCAATTAGCTTTGTCAATCCTTGTCAACTCCATCCGTGCTGCTTCTGTACTGAAATTGTTGCCTTGTTGACTATTTGATTCAAAGTGGTATTTAGGAATCCTTGATTTAATTGTCTAAATAATGGGATTTCTAATTGTATTCAGGCTACTCTGATTGAGTATAAGTCGCTTTTAATAATGTTATCATTAACTATGCTAATATTTTCCTAAATGCGGTTTCGGTCAGTCTTCTAAACGTGATCTTCTTTGGATTGTATTCAGTCATTGAAATTAATTCTATACTTTTTGAATACTGTTTACTTTGTAAACCCACAAACATCTTCGTTCCTTATACACTGCTCACATAAATTAGGGCCATTTCAAAATGAGTAAGAAGCGATAAAAAAGAAGCCTTCGATTTTTGTTTATTAAACAAGAATATGAGAAAATCAACTGATTAGTCAAAGAAACTTGTCCGATTATGCATTATAATTCTATCACACGGCATGACCACATAAAAAAATGAAAAATAAGATTTTTAAAGGGGTATTTCGTGATTTCAGTAACTTATCAATGAAAGATGAGTTTAAGTTGTACTTAAAAGAATAATACATTCAAAACACAAAATAGCTTTGAATGTGTTGTTTTAGAGTTCAAATTCTTTCGATTTTGCTCAACTTATTACAGTCAGTTCTCCAATAACGCGGTATTCTCACAATATAGTTTTCTACCTAACGCGGAACAAAATTTCGGCATTCCTTTTAAAAAGATACTCTTATATGATTTCTATAGATTAATGGGGTCTATGCATGAATTTCCAATTTGCTAAAATTTCACTAAAAATGAAAGAAACAGTTCCAATATTCACGTACTTAAAAAAAACATTCTTATAGCTAGGTTTTATCATTTGGTCGGGCGTCATAACTTGGTCAACTGAGGCCAACGAGAAAGGCTGGACATTGTTCCCAAGAAACGAAAAATACTGATTATTAAAATCCAAAATGAAGACTATGAAAGTCTGATTGTTGCTCAGATGATGTGATTTTTCAATGCCGCCAGGCCTGTCTTTCTCGTTGGTCTCGTCAGTAAACACGGCCAAGCTTAGCCTTTAACGAGCAGAATATTTGCACTAATTCGTGTTACTAACAGTGGATTTACAGACGAACATGATCTAACTGGATTCATTGCATGTATTTACGTATATTCAGCATAATTTGGGAGGTTTCGTTTATTATTTAACTTTATTATTATTAGTATTAGATATTGCCCTCGCTTTGCTCGTGTAGTGAGGGAAAGCCAATGAAGAGGGACAGAATAACTTTTTTATTGAAGTTAATTAGGTTATACGTTATTATTATATCACATACGCACATACAGAGCATCTCAGATAGAAGCCAAGTAATGAAGTGGATGTTATTATTTTTAACATATAAATGAATTAAATGCTTTAAATTTGCATTTCTCAGCTGTTTTCAATTCAGTATTTCAATTTTGAAATGATCTTTGCAGACAAAATTTGATGATGGAGAAAACTCATTTTTAGAGCTGCCGTGATTTTAACTGATTTATGACGACACACGGAGTGATTGAGTAGCCAACTTATAAAATTTAATTAATAAATTAGAAATAAAGTGCAAGGATTTGAGAAGCGAAAATTTTTGTGTACTATATTATCGAAGAGATGTAGCCCTATAGCATTAAGTTTATTAAAATAGAATAATGGAGAATTTCCCATCATGCACGTACAGGACAATTGTTCAGAAACCATGCACCATTACAATAGACGGTACAAGCGCCAGACGATATTATGGGCATTCCCATTACGTACTTTGTTAACCTTCTTTTAATTTTAAGCATTACTATTTAAATAACAAGCGCCAAAATTTTTTTTTTACTTTTTAGTGCTTTATAAGTAAAAATGTGTGCCTAAAAAGATTTTTTATTTTCTTCTTTTTAGACTTGGATTTGCAATCAGTTTTTAACCTATGTTTTTGCTACAAATATGTGAAAATGATGAAAATCTGAATCCCCTACCCGGATGAAAATGAAATCAGCTTATCTTAATTTTCTTTTTTATTCAAACGTTTCAAGCTGTTTTTTGGTTGAAGCTTAATTAAAACGATCTTGTATATATAAAATGAAAAAGCCTTGTTAACAAACATTTCTATTAGAGTTGGTACGAGGCCAAGGAAAAGGACAGGTCTGGAAGCGGAAAAGTCGCCTGACCATCGAGGTGCTAGCAACAATCCAACCTTCATTGTCTTCATCTTGGATGTTTTTCTGTTTGTTGGAAATAAAGAAGGCTGTTTGATGGTACCAATGGCGTATAGTAAAGATAGACTCCGAAGCAATTGTTGTTACTTGAAGCAAATTGGGATGCTCCATGCTCAGAACTGTCATGGGCGAAAGTGAGTGAAGATGATTAATAATTCTTTCACACATGGCTAAACATGAGAGTAGCTGATTAATAATTCTTTCACACGCCGATCACGGACTGATAAGTTTATCTTTTCGTTTACTTTGTATTTGAAGTATTTTATTATATTTTATAAACAACTTTTCGATCATGATTTCAATTTCGTTTCGATGGTCTTTCAGTTATGTATTTTCATTTTAGTTATGTATTTTTGAATTTATGCTTGTGGAAAAAGATTCCTGATCCTTTTTCGTATCTGTTTGTACAGTTGTACGCAGGACAACTTTGAGGAATGGTTTTGAATTATTCCTCGGGCCCAAAATATTCAAAAACAAAGCACCCAGGCAGCTAATTACTCCACGGCTCACTCCTGCCCAGAACTATCATAGCTCAATTTGCTTCACTTTATTGGGGGGGGGGGGGGGGGGTTCTAGAAATTTAGGCGTCGGCTATTAAGGTCATTTTGCGCCTTTTACACAATTTATATCTGCACGCAGCCCGGGACAAACACATACATCCATTCCCACGGCGGGATTCGAACCCACGGCCAGGCGGACTCGACAACTAGAAAGCGCTAGTCCTCTCGGCCACTTTATTGGCGCTGTTAACAATAGGATTCAGAGTCTATCCTTAATATACGTCAACTAGAAAGACAGGCTCTGAAACTCAAAAGTACCTGAACATCTAAGTCCGAGCAACAATGTAACCTTCATTGTTTCCAACAAGCGAAAAAATACTTAATATTAAAATCCAAGATGGAAACAATGAAAGATACATTGTTGCTTGGAATAAGATGGTCAGGTGTCTTTGAGTTTCAGGGCCTGTCCAACATTTCCTAGAGTGAAGGCTTACGCACAGAAACATGCGTACCTTGTTCAGAATCATAAAAAATCATTTTTAATCATATCTCCACCAATAATAGGCCCTAAATTATGACTTTTTTATGATGCTGTAACAATATATGGCTTTTCCGTGCGCAGGGCTTCTCTCTAGGAGGTATTGATGTTGGCATGTCTCTCTCGTAGGCCTCGTTACCAGCTCTATTCAGATCTGGGAGTTCCATTGTTTTTCATTCTGAACAATTGGTCAAACTACATCGTCACAAATTTTTCTTTGCTTGCATGATAGCCATTCAGACTTTTAAGCTTTAATAATTTCTTTTTATAGCAGCCGCCACGTAAGTTGAACGATGTTTTTGACATGCGCAGTAAATCATCTCATCAATATGCTTTGTCTGGATTTTACCCATGATGCACTTGTTCTACTATAGTAATGGTGAAGATATCGTTGAAACAAATTGCATTCGAATCGACTACTCTGCATCATTTTTTAATTTATTAATTTATAATTTCATGTATTAATTTCATTTATCTATTTAAAAGAAAAAACGAAAAGAGAAACTAAATATAAATACGAAAACAATATTTCGAAAACGAAAGCGGATGTTTCATGGAATAGCTAAGCGATTTACTTCCCGTTAACGTCTATTGGCTGGCGTTAGAAATGACGTCATCCTGTCGTTCAACTTATGTGGCGGCAGCTATAAATTCCGAAACTATAAAATATACTATTGTCACTGCAAATGTTTGAAGTCGTTGGAATAACGGGAAATGGGTGAAATTTGATTACAAGATTCGAACAGAAGTTAAGTAAAAGTGTTTAATGAAAATTTGTACTCGATTCCAATGCGAACTCGTGAATTTGATAAAAGAAATATGAATACCTGTTTCATCCTAAGTGTGAAATTATTGGCTACAAAGATTACCACTCTAGTTTTAATGTCTCTTGCAATATTTATATCTTAATTAGTAGAGTCGTTAATTATGAATTTTAATAACTCATCTAAAATCAATTTTTTTAAAACTTACATTTTAGGAAAAGTGGGACTTGAATAAAGCAGTCTGATGGGCTTGACTTAAGCTTGCTATTATCGTAGATGCTATGAAGTGTTAATTGTATAGTATAATAGAATAGACCAACATTGAAAGCACTCAACTTTGATGTTAAGAGAATAGGATTAACCATTTAGCGCAGCGACCATTGTGGAATGCCATAGCATTGTTATGAGATGAATAAAAGGCAAGTGCTTTATAGACGTAGGATTAATTCGTGGAACTCTTCAACTAGCCGCAATTCCGAACTTGAATATTTTATTAAAGCAGTTAATTAAATTTTGTTATCCAAAAATATTACATGAACTTAAGTAAAAAACACGATCGCTGATAGATGAAAGAGGGTTTAAAAGTTAAGTTGCATAAAATTAGGCGTTTGATTTAGCTTTAAGAATTAACGTACGGAGTTTAATAGTGAATTTTAAGAACTCTTCACCTTATTACTAAAATAAATGATAAACTTTTTTCCATATGTAAAGTAGATTAGGCACCCAATATGTATAGTAGATTAGGTAAGAATGAAAATCCGTATGGATTCATTTTTTATCTTTAAAACCTGTACGTTCCATTGTTTATTAAGAAAAGAGAGAAGAATTTAGGTCATACCAATATGACCCACCGATGCCGATATGACTCCAAGAAGACATATTCTCACATAGGATATAGCCTCTTTCACTGGAGGATACAGAGAAGTTTGAAAGGAATGCAAATCTCCCTAACAGTTTGGTTCCCTAAAGGCTCGTTCGCACTAGCCAAAAGAAACTAGTTCTATCAGAGGTACTAGTTTTATCAGTGAAGTGCGAACAAAACTGGATGTAAGAACTAGTTCTTTCGGCTCTGGAACTGGGGTTTCCAACCCCCGTTTCTCAAACTGGATCTGGGGCTGGAGAGTGCTTGTTCATGCAAAGACTTCTGGGTAGTTTTCCCATAAGTCTTCACGAATAGCGATACGATCACGGATTAAAAATACGCAATGGCTACCGAACAACAGTGTTCTCAATCTCAAACAAATCAAGAAAAGTGGAAAGATGGCGAAACTAAATTTGGAAAACAAACAGCGCCATCTTTAAATAACGATGAAGAAGCATTAATCATTCCAGGACACGCTCTATTGTTGTGTCTGGAACTGGATTTCCACCTCTAAACAGGATTTCCAGTGCGAACAGGAGGATGATAAAACTAGTGTTCAATTAGAACTGGTTCACCTGGAACCAGAAAAGAAACTAGTTCTATTTGTAACTAGTTTCGTAGTGCGAACGTAGTCTAACAGACGAAGGAGAACATGCTACTTATACGTGAACCACCCATTGACAAGTCCTAATCTGAAAACTTGGTATTATTATTATTATTATTATTATTATTATTATTATTATTATTATTATTGTATTAAGCACATCTTTAAGTGTAAGATATAGGGATAACGTCTGCGGCAGGAATTATAAGCACCATTGTCTATATAATATACAGGGTCTTTATAATTAAAGTTCAAACCCACCAAAAAAAAAAAAAATTAGTTCAAAAGGTCACCACCAGCATGGAATGGCGCTCTATGCAATATTCGTATACTGTGTTTTAAAATGGCGACAAGATAACATGCTGTATTTTTTATTAAAAGGCGTCTAATTTCTAACGGTAAGTCATTCCAGAGCCTAATCACATTATATTGGAAAATGTTGGTCCCGGTAGCTCGTTGTTAGGAAGGGAAGTTGAATCTTCCCATATCTCGTTCTACGATGACTATCTCCTACACTTAGCCATTGGCGAATAAAAGCAATCGGGTGTCCATCACTTCGTAGAGCGTTAGATAGTACCCTTAAACTTATTTTCCTTATTGCCTCGAGCGTTGGTAATCTGTACAAGTAATACTTAAAGGTTCGTACTTAGATAAATTGTAGGCCATTCTAATAACGTTGTTGTAGGCGACCGTGATGCGGTGTAGGTTGGCTTTTTTTTTTTTTTAGCACTTCCCCAAACGACAACACTATAATCCAAAATTGGTCGTATGTATGTTAAGGTAAACATCGCCCGAATACGCTTTATTAAGTATACTTTGCGATGAAGGTTGACCTCTATCTGGCCACTTAGATTAAATTGCATTCTAGCATCAAAAGTAATATCTAGGATCTTAATGGTATTACAGCTTTGGTCATCTTGAAGGCTATAACAGCCACAGTGTTATTCTTATTAAGCATCATTCCTTTTTTATTATACCATGTATGCAAGTGACTAACATCCTGGTCTAGAATAGACCAGATTTTTGGCAGATCTTGCGGATGGAAGGTCGTGAACAGGAAGTTATTGTCAACATAACTGAGGATTTGGAGATTATATCGATGGTTGTTGACTATAGCTGTGGCAACGGCATACAGAAGGGTGCCAAGGGTAGAACCTTGAATTATATCCCCAGTTGTTGCACTTGGTTGGTGCGATTGGTTAAATAATCTTTGACTGAGTGAATATATGGTTCAGTTATTCCGAAGATATTTAAGTGTCTTGCTGAGGTTGAGTCCTAAAAATGGTGTCAAAACCCTTTGAGATATCTGTCTGGGCAATCATAAATTTATGACCTTTATCCAGGGAGTCCATAGCAAGCGCATGTAATTTTGTTGGAATCCATAGAACACTTCGCCCGGGGCGGAAAGCCATACTGGTGAGATGGAATTATCTTTCTTTTCTCCACATCTTGTACACGCGTTTTGAAAGAATTGAACGCGTATTCATATCTTCTGTGTGCTAATAAAAGTTTAACGACATTCTGTACAATAATATGTACCTGTCAAAAATATGTCAATAATAAAATTGATAATATCATTATAATAATCCTATTATATCAATCAGAAATTATAGGAGTCTTGGACTAAGTTTACCATTCGGAGTACGAGTCACTAGGAGATTTGTTGTGTTTTTTTTTATGAAACTACGACCTTCACAATCTGTACACTCCAGATTTATAGGTTCAGTTAACTAAACTGCGATGCGCTAACTCTCTAATGTACAAGATCATTTTTTGAGATAGTGTGGGAGATATTGGAGTTGAGCTTCCATTTCCTGATGCGTGCCAGACTTTTAAAGAATCAGAAAACCCGAAATACTTGGGAGGAAGGTGATTCGTTGCGTCTTCAAACGATGGGCTGCTGCTTTCATTCAGTAGTGATCCTTTGTCTGGTTAGTATCTTCTCTTTCGACATTGTAATACAGTTAACATTTATAACAAACAAAAAATGTTTCTTTAAGTTCCATTTTATTCAGTGGAGAGATTTTAAATTCTGAATTTATAATAAAATGATCTTCGATTAATTTACACTTCAGTTTTAATATTTAAATACGTGAAAAGTTTTTGGAAAATAGTCCAAGAAAAAGACTTAAGTACTTTTAAAAAAATTTTTTTTTTTTTTCTCCCTTTCTCTCCTTATTTTCACTCCTCGTTTTCAAAACTTAATTACGAAGCTTTTCGTTTCTCGTTCATTTAATTACATTCTCACTTTTCTTTCTTATTAAAAGTTAAATTTCAGCTTTTGACAGTTTAATCGTTCTAAAAGCAAAAACAATAAAAAATATAATTTCAAAACTTAAAATAAATTAGATTTTCCTCTGGCAAGCCTTAAAGTTGTAACTCAATCGTTAATTAAAGCGGAAGGCATATTAGCTTTGGAAATGGATATCAGGGATCTTGGCAAAATGAGATCGTGCTGTAGAAAAAGGTCAAGAAAATTGTACGAAATATGCTTTATGCAAACTTTTAAAAAACTTATTAAAGTGTAATATTAAATTTCGTGTTTAAAGCCAGTAAATTAGTTTCTGATGTTTAATCAGAGTATGGTGTTCAGCAAATTTTATTGATGAGAAGAGCTATACAGGGTTACTCTAATAGAAATAGACAGTTCTAGCTTATCATACAAATCAGATGGTTGTCTTTAAATTTTATTCCGTCAAGTTATACAAGCACTCGCACCCATTTGTAGCTTGATCTCTCAACCGGATTAGCATCAAATACGGCTGAGAGAAAAGGTGCCAAACGTCGCCGCTAGGGGAAGAGGTGGCGTTGTTATAGCCTACCTAGAATTTGTATAAAACGCAGATAAAATTTCATGATGCAAATTTTTAGCTATGTAGGTGAAAATAGCGCCAGCAATTCGGGCTGTAAAGACATTGAGAAAGCCCCAAAACACATTCCGAGGGTCAACTTAGCGTCTTATATTACTTCAGCTCGCTTTACTTGGGAAGACAAGTGTGGTGAATAAAATGTGATGTTTCACTTCTATTTCGTCTTTATTATTCGTTTTTCTTTTAACTTTTACATTGCACAGTGCCAATTATACTTATGTCGACGACGTTTGCAACTATAATTTTTTAATCTTTTTCCCCATGTCGTCATTAGTATCCGTACAAAATTTAGTTCCGATCGAGATAGTCTCTTTAATTACAAACCGCTGTATATGGTGTGTTCAGTCGACAATGGCAACCACTATTGTTTCATGTTCATTTGCATATACAGGAAATAGATGAAAATTATCTTTTACATTCCCAACAAAAATGGTCGCAAGAAAGAGTTGAGCAAGTGCGGGAAGCCTTTCAACGCAGTCCGAGAAAATCGGTGCGGGCTGCATCTCGTCAATTACAAATTCCTTATTCAACAGTTAGAAAGATCTTTCTTAAATGTTTGCATTTCTATACATAAAAAGTGCAAGTTGAGATGAGATTAAACCCACTGATTAACCCATATGCATGGCCTTTGCGATAAACATGTCATACCCATACTGAAGCAGGCAATGATTTTCTAATAAAGCAGCTTTCAATGTATCGGGCAAAGTTAACCCTTTCAGACCCTGTGTCCATTACAATGGACATATGTGATTTTTATGTATATGGCTCTTAAATTCATGTGAAAGTTTTTTTTGTATATTTGTATTATCTCTAGGTTTTCTGTTGGTTTATTATATTATAAAAATAATTTGTAAAGACACCCATCTCCAATGTGATGGACGTGAGGGGGTGATATATCTTCGTAAATCGCAATTTTGAATTATTGTATTTTTATCATTAGCACATGTTATTTAGCAGTTTTCGACCAAAATTCTGCCATTAAAAGAAAAAAATGAGGTTTGAAAGGGTTAATAGGCATAATGTGAGAATATGGGGTTCCGAATCTTATGCTGTACTTGAATATATTCGGGATAGCCCAAAGGTTAATGTGATGTGTAACTCTTATATGATGTGTAACTCTTACATGATTAACATGTTGAGACTGCAGTTAATGCAAATAGCTATCTGGATATGCTTCACAATTTTGCTGTACCTCAACTTCAAAGCCACTAGCCATATGTTTATTTCAGCAAGCTGGTGCGCCTCCACATTAGGGTTAGAAGTGCGAGCATACCTAAATCAACAGTTTCACATGAGATGGATCGAGCGCGATGGACCGTTGCTCTAAAAGGCTTCGTGATAGAGGTTGGCCACCAAGATTTTTTTTCAGAGGTTTCTTGAAGGAGGTTTACCGCACACATATGCAGAGTATTGAGGCTGTAATTGCTATGGTAGACGAAAGTATGCTACAGAAAACGGGAATGGAAATCAGTTCCGTTTAGATATTTTACAGGCAACAAAGGTGCATACTTGGAAGGTGTGTAAATCATCCAGAAAACCACTTTCGAGTTTATTTATCATTTTTTGCAATTTCTATACTTCTAAGGCTAACATTTTTGTTGTTGAAATTTTTGGAATATTGACAAGATTTTGTACCCATCCTGTATCTTAGTGCCCTTATACACTACATGATCAAAGGAGTTGGGACACCCCTGTGAACACCTGGGGTGTTTCTCCTGGACTGGACTGGGCCCGCTCATCAAGGTGGACGGAAACCTCAATGCTGATGGCTACAAGACCATTCTGGATAACGGGGCACTTCCAACGCTGTGGGAACACTTCGGTGATGGGCCGTTCCTTTTCCAGCACGACAATGCGCCTTGCCACAAAACAAGATCTATATCCGACTGGTGTGACGAGATGCGGGTTGAAGAACTGGATTGGCCCGCCCAGAGTACTGATCTTAACCCCATCGAACATCTTTGGGACGAATTGGAACGACATGTGAGATCCAGGATGGTTCGCCCTACATCTGTCCAGGGACTGACCACGACACTCCTCGAGGAATGGAGGTCAATACCTGCGGACACATACCGTAAACTTGTGGACAGTATACCATGTAGGGTGGAGGCAGTGATAGCAGCTCGGGGTGGCCTACACACTACTGATTGAAGCTTTTTGCGGCTTTACGGTAGAGCAACAGGTGTTCCAACTCCTTTGATCATGTAGTGTATGTTCCTTCTGACGGTGTGACGAACCTGTTCATTGGTAGAAGTTGATTTCCTGAATTTTTCTTGTATCATAATTACATATCTTTTTATTCTATTATTAATATACTGCTATAATAAAGGCTATGTTAGTTATTTCGTTATATGTTAAATCAATAATTTTTTGTTTATTGAGCTTTGTTGTAGGGGGACGACTGTTGCTAATTATAATAGCTGTGGACTTCAGCAATGGGAGACGGACACTTGTGGAACTCTCCTAGTAAGGTTATTGCATGCAATTAACAAAAGTGAAGGGCCGATATTGAAGAAAAACGTACACTGAAGTCATGGAGGCGTCGTATGCAAATTTTCAGGTGTATAAATAACCAGAGCGGTGTTTCTAATATAATTTTTTGTTGTAGCAGGGCTTCGAAAAAAAACGAATTGCTTTGAAGCAGACAAGAATATAGATCGTAGGAGAAAGATTGGGGCTTGAGTGGAGAAGAGTAATTCTCCTTGACTTGTTAAGATAGAACTTTGGAAACATACTGTGTACATACTGGTACGAGGTTTCTGGTACATAATTCGCCTTGCAATTATAAGGTCTCAAGTGTTTTTTGTAGTCATGAAAAGTTTTATTAGATTGTGAAGAAGCCGTCAATAAAGGCAGGTTAATTTGTTCTTGCACTAAATTTTAATCGCGTTGGAGAAGGTGAGGTGCGTGATTGCTATTGGAGTGTATGTATTTTTTGCAGCAATTTTAAACACGTGTTTGCTGAAAGAAACCCCATTCATCGCAAACTAATCTTCGTTGACGTTATCTTGAAAATTCCACAGCCGAGAAGGAAGACCGACACAGTGTTCCGGAAGTTTTCTAGTTACTCCGGGAGGAGGAGGGATGGGGGGCATCGGCGCCAATGAGAGCGGGAGGCATCTTTATCGCACCCGCGTTTGCTTTTCTCTTTGACGCAGGAAGCGCGGAAGATGACAAGCAACAATGGAAAAATAGGTGAATCCTCATTCGATGCTTTTAAAATTGCAACCCGCCGAGATCGAAGCTTTTAAAGCGGGCGTGCGGAATGAAGTTTAGCCTCCCCCGCCCTGTAAATAATTAAAGGCAAAAACGTAATTTAATTACGGCGGCGGCGGTATCAGCGCCCCGTTTATAGATTCCACGGACTTCCTCCTTCCAGCTCTTCTTTTCATTTCTGGCCGATTCCAAAACAGGAAGAAACAGGGCGGGCCACAGACCATCCCTCCTCCTCCATGTTTTAGGCTCGGGAAATTTAATCAGAAAGGCTTCGTCGTCCCTGTCTCTCTCTCTCTCCTCTCTACCCCCCAACCCCGAACCCATCTCCTCGTATCTACTCCCGCCTCCTTTTGCCTCGATTATTGTCATCGTTAACGAGACGGCGCCGTCGATAGTGAAGCAGTTCGCAGCTTGTATTGTGTTTAATTAATGTTTTACTCCGAGGTTTCCCGTTAGCAATGAACCAGGATCAGTTAACAAATTGCTATCGTTTAACATGAGAGCGGGCCAAACTGATAGGGGAAGTTTGGAGAGTTAAAATTCTCGTTAAAAAATCACTGCTACTCTAAAGAAGAAGAGGAAGTGTCGGGTTACACAAAAAAAATGCACAAATTTTGCTTTTATGGTGGTTATAAAAGCATTCTTTTTAAACCCCCCTCCCCTGTTCGTTTTCTTTATTCTTTTTATTTATTTTTTAATTAAAAAGAAAGTGTTAATTTTGGAAATCGCAGAAAGGGCTCTCCATAAATTAAAGGGTTTTTTTTTTCCTTAGATTGACTTCAGAGGACTTGAGGTTTTATGTGAAAGTAGGGAAGACAATTTATAGGGATACTATAAACTGATGCTATCTCTTTAATTTTGAACGAATTCTTGTCTCAAAGAGAAGGCACTTTTTTTTTTCTTAAAAAATATAAAAATATTTAAAGCCGAATTACGTAACATCAAATGTCCCCTTTAAGGTTTAATTAAAATTTTACTTCACCAATTGAACCTGCACTTTAACACTTTATTGTGCAACTGAATCACAGGATTTAATAATAAGCTTAATATCAAATGTACGTTTTAGTTCTTGCTTATGAGGTAATATAGGCTAAATGACGTTCTGGCTTTGTTGTAGTGGCGAGTTTGCCTTTATTGATGGCTCTTCTCATAAACGTGTGGTCTCGAAGGAGTGTAAACCACTGTAACCACGATGGTGGAGAAGAAAAGAATCGATTACGGTTGAATGAAATCTCTTCGGAGGAATCAGTATAAGGGTCGTTCTTCTGAGCTCACCAAAGATGTGAATACATATCTTCAAAAGCCAGTGGGAAGGTTGTTGAATGGCAAGCGGTGGAAAACATAAGGACTTTGTCGGGTGGTGGTACAATAAGAAGCAATGGATGATTTCTAGTCTGTGCTATCTATCCCGAAATATTTTAATGTTATTATATAATTCTTGGATACACTCCAATTTATATTATTGTATCGTTTTCTGGGGATCTTCCACCTCCTACAATCTTTCCAGTCTATATAAATTACAAAAATGGTTCATTTGTAATCTTTCTTTTTTAAATATTTCAAAAAAGAGTCCCCTTTCTCGCACAATTTTGCATCGCTAAGCATCTTAACGATTTATCAAGTTTATACGATTCAGCTGTGCTCCTTCATTTATAAAACCCTTAACTCGATGTTATTGATTTCCACACTTTTAGTGTTACGACTCAACTAGGACAGGCATAATTTTCTTACCAGGCAGGCGGGAGATATTCACCGCCCTGTTTCGCGGCATAATTTCCGGAGTAAAAGTTTATCTTTCATGGGGGTTAAGTATTGGGATGACTTATCTTCGACGGTACGAAACGTATCCCCATTCCAGGCGTTCCGTAGAGCATTAAAACGCCATGTTCAATCATGACTTCCTGTCCTTGGCTATGTTATCTGGAGGTAGCCGCGTGTTTAATAAGACTAGCTTGATGTATGCCAATTTTATTTCGAGGCTATATTGTCTATTTCCTGTTGATCTGTCCTGCTTTTGTAATTTGAATGTTTAGACCTTGATAATCGACGGGCTCAGTGAAGTTAATTGTTGCTATTCAAGCATAGCTTGTCCCGAAAGTGCGATTCTGTTAACGTTTTAGACGATAGTTTATTTTTAAGTTCTTGGTTGATGGTGCTCAGATGCACGAAATAATGATTGTGCTAACTTCGAATAACCTTTAACTTTTGTCACTTCTCATGGAACTTTGTCATTCTCATTAGTTAGTTGCTTACGCTACTAAAGCAGTTTTTGTTAGCATTACTTATACAGGGTGT